>CAUYON010126737.1:0-58359 GCA_963573935.1 Arctocebus calabarensis | reverse complement strand
ATTCTTTTCTATAAATAAATTGTCTTACCAATGGAAAAAGAGACCCCTGTAAATTCACAATTTAAGAGATAAGACTTGTGAGAAGAAGGGAGAGATTAAAGATCTGACCATTTAGTTGTAGTCTATGTACCAAGTAAGTAGTCTCTTCGATCCCTCTGAGTATGTATAATAATTTATTTTAAGTGTCAACTTGTGTAGGTCATGGTACCCATTTTTTGTTTTTTTTGGCCAAATGCCATTTTAAATGTTGCTTTGAAGGTATTTTTGTAATGTAATTAACATTTAGTTCATAGACTAGAGTATAGATTATTCTTTTGCAATCAGCTGAAGGCCTTAACCTAAAGGCTGAGGACCCACAAGTAAGAAGTAATTCTCTTACCAAATTATCTTCGGACTCAACTTTTCCCTAGATTTTTCAGTCTGCCAGTCTTTCCTGTGGAATTTGGACTTACTGGCTCCCGAAATCACATAAGCCAATTCCTTGAAACCACTCTCCCCTCATCCTCCCCTCTCCAGTTGTCTTCTCCCCTCATACTTCCCTCCTGTCTTTCCCTTGCCTCTCCCCCTTCCCCTTTCTATATCTTTGGAAAACCCTAATACAATATTCTTTCTCATTTGTAAGAACCCTCCAAATTATCTAGTTTTACAGCTTCTTATACAAAGAACAGGTCTTCATTGCTAAATTACTTCCTGAAAATAGTGAGCTCTTATTTAATTAAGGAAAAAAAGATACTTTTCTAACAACTATTTACCCTTTCCATTGATAATGCCAAGGTAAACCCAATCAGCATATACTAATGACAAATTCTTAATAAATCATGTGTGAATTACTAATAATATTTTACCATTTGGAAAAATCTTCCATAGTGCTGAAGACATCTAACTATATCAGCAAATGACCCCAAATGAATACTAGTTGTATTTCTCTATTTTCTTTTTTTATTTCTCTAAAATGATAACATAGAGAGAGGAATAGGCAGGGTGTGGAGGATTTTTAGGGCAGTGAAAACTTTCCATATGATGCTGCAATGACAGACATGTCATTTATACAGTTGCACAAACTCACAGAATGTACAACATTGAGATGGAAGCATGATGTAAACTATGGACTCTGGTTCAGCATGATATGTCAGTGTATGTTCCTCACGTGTACCAACTGCACCATTCTGATGAAGGACATGGATAATGGAGGAGGCTATGTTTGCAGGGGGTAGTCTGGGAGCCTCTATACCAGGGGTGTCCAACCTTTTTTTCTCAGCTGCATATCACCAGAGTAAGTGTTATCTTGGGCCACACATTCAATACACAAACACTAAGCAAAGCTTATTAGTGAAAAAGGTCTGGGCACACTTTATGAGATATCCAACACAACATATAAACAAAAAGTCCTCACAAAATCAGCATATGGCCCACAGGCCACAGGTTGGACACCCCTTCCTCTATACCTTCCACCTGATTTTGCTGTGAAGCTCAAAAAAAAAAAAATTAAGTCTTTTGAAAAATAATGATCCAAAGTGTGAATAAAATGTGAATTACATAGAACTTCAGGGTTTAAAATCAACTTGCACCCTACCGATACCACTTGGGGTTCTTATCGTGCTGTGTTTCTTATGATTCAGTTGTAATTAGCCAGAATATACTGCAGCTGTTTGTGATTTCAGGGAAGAATAAGATGTTTATAAAGAGGAAAATGTTCCATTATCTTTGCTTTTTAAAATTCCTTTCTTGTAATTGGTATTTTATGATGTTTCTCCAGCCTCATTTCAAATCTTAAACAAGCTTGTTAAATAGGGTTTTATAATGCATGGAAGAATTGCTACTTATTAGTTCCCTGCCCCACTTCCTCCTCTGGCCCTATACATACCTATGTCCACTCATCCCTTATTTACATATGTGACCATTTCTGGTCCTGTCCAAGATGTTACTGCAAAAGGATACAGCTTTTTTGTTTCCACTCTGGCACCATTGCCAGGGTTTCAGATAGACTATGATTTCCTTCAGTTTTCTCTTCTCAGTGATTATTTTGAAATTAAGTATAATGTCTCATCAAGATATATGAATTCCCTAATAGTGTGTGCCTTCTGTATTGTGCTGGATCATGCTCTTTTTCCTGCTTTCGTTTTCCAGTTTCTGGAACCATGTTGGAATTAGTCCTGGATAAAGCAGCAAGCAGCTACATTAAAAGCAAGTATTTTCTTTATAGATGTAGCAGGAAATTTGGGGGTACCACAAAACACGGTGTGAGAAGCACCTTCTACAAGCATGCAAGACAATTATTAAATTTCAGGTACAGGTTCACCCTCATTGTATGTCTTAGATATACCTGTTCTTGGAGTTCCACAGAGGAGGTGGTATGGACTTTCCCACTGGTGGGAAAGAAAATAAACCATGGGTAAATATAAGAAAAGGACAGAAACAGGCCTCTGTGTGTAGGGGGATAGTAAAGAACTTGTAGAAGCCTCAGGAGGAACAATATGACAATTGGAAGATGTAGAAAATATTCTTAGGCTTTCAAGATAATTGGGAGAGGGGCTGAGCATAGTGGCTCACACTTGTAGTCCTACCATTCTAGGAGGCTAACGATGGTGGATTGCTTGAGCTCAGGAGTTTGAGACCAACCGGAGCAAGAGTGGAGACCTTGTCTCTACTATAAACAGAAAAACTGGCTCAGCACCTATAGCTCAGAAGCTAGAGCACCAGCCACATACACCTGAGCTGGTGGGTTCAAATCCAGCCCAGGCCTACTACAACCAAAAAAACAGCCAGGTGTCATGGCAGACGCCTGTAGTCCCAGCCACTTAGAGAATTGCTTGAGCCCAAGAGTTTGAGGTTGCTGTGAGCTGTGATGCCATGGTACTCTACCAAGGGCAACATAGTGAGTCTCTGTCTCAAAAAATAAATAAATAAATAAAAACAGAAAAACCAGCCAGGTGTTGCGGTGGGTGCCTGTAGTCCCAGCTACTTGGGAGGTGGAGGCAAGAGGATTTCGTGAGCCCAAGAGTTTGAGGTTGCTGTGAGATATGATGCCATAGCACTCTACCCAGAGTGACAGAGAAAGGCTTTGTCTCAAAAAAATAAAAAAGTAAAAAGATAATTGGGAGAAGAATAAAGGAATGGAAATGCCAGTGCAGTGGACATTTACAGTTTTTGGTTGGCTAAAATCTTCCTTTATTTTTAACAGCATCATAGTTTCCTTCTGAGAAACCACTGCTGCCCTATTAGAAAGGTAAGAGTCTCAATTACAGCACCATATCCTCCCCTGACCTAGAGTGTTGTGTTGACGTAAGCCAATCCAGGATGTGAATCTTTGAGTGATGCAAAGACCGAAAAATTTTCAGGCTGATTAATGTCAGTGATGGTGTTTTAGGGAGACTTCTTCATTCATTTCTGTTCCCTGAGTATATGGAGATGTTCCAGTTATTGCTGTTTTTGACCCTTTTTTTTCTTTTTTGTCCTGCTATTGTCTGTGCCTTTTGTTAAAACTCTAATGACATATTTAACCAATGAACTAGGTCTCTTTAGTTATTAGGTGAAGTTAAAGAGAAAACTAAATTTAATCAAGGGTGGACCAGATTAAAAAATGGTAACCTACTGCAAGAGTAGAGGAGAATTTTGCCTAGAAATGTCTCAGGACTCAGGTCTACTTTGAGAAAAGAAGACTAAGCTAGAATGTGGTTCAATGCACCTCTTCGTTCACTGACAAAGCCATACAATATGCCAGTGGGACTAACCATCAGGATTAGTGATGTATTTGGCTTTACATTTTGCTACTTGGTCCCTATATAATTCAGTATGAGTCACTCTGATCTGGGTTATGTTGTTTTAGTACAGTGGATCTCAACCTTCCTAATGCCCCAGCCCTTTAATATAGTTGTTATGGGTCATGACCCACAGGTTGAGATCCGAAGAATGTCATATTTGACACTTTTTATTGGAATATCTAGAAATAAACATGTGATTTACACAAACATAAAGGGTCCTAGGAAACATAAGTCAAGGAAAAAACCCTACAGCAAGTCCTTGAATGATGCTGTTTTGTTCAACATTGTTCCATTATAACTTAATGAGGAAAGAAGAAATTGATTCTTCAATTTCAATTTCAATGGGGGGGGGATTTGCACATGACCCCATCTCTGGATGAGTTTTCTGTGGGTATGCCAGTTTCCTCCCATGTCCCACAGATGTGCACATTAGGCTCGTTGGCATGGCCACAATGTCCCAGTCTGAATGAGTACAGATGTACGTGTGAGCATGCCCTGTGACGGGATGGCATCCCTGTCCGGGTGGGTTCCTGCCTTGCCCCTGAGTTGTTGGCTCTAACCACCTGAGACTAATTGAGCGAATAATTATCCTACTTGCTTTCACTAGTCTTTTAAAAATATAAGTATAGTTCACATTCATTTCAATGTGTAATATTAGAAGGGTTTCTGTTTTATTTAGAAATTTGGTGGTGGTTTTGTGACCAGAAATATGCCATAAGAGCTTAACTCGTGCTTCCGTCAATACTATGGGCTATAGCAAAGTGGTTCCTAGACGTTGTTTCTCAGTATCCAGGAACCCATCAAAGACTTTAAATAAAGATTTACTGTAATTTTCTAGCTGAATATACTACAGAAATGTAAGCCTTCTTGTGGCTGTTTTAAAACATGTGGGTTCTAAAGTGCACATACCTTGTTTGTGTTTCTAATTGCTACGTTTTGTTTTTATGGATTTTCATTATCAGTTTAACAAAACTGGAGTTGAGGTCTTGTTAATTAAATTGAAGCTCATATGTTTGTGGATTTTTAAAAACATTTTCTGCCATTCAATGACAGCATGCCTACCTTCCAATAAAACATACTCTGTTTTGCAGGGGTAATAATTTCAAATTCATCTTTCGAAGCTATGAGTTTGGTAGGCTTTATCTTAAAGGCTGCATGGTAGGGGTAAACAAAGTTGAAGTTTGGTGATTTTCAGCATAATTCATTAGCTAAAAAAGCTAATGAATACTTAAAAAGGTATTTGGGTCTACCAGGGTTTCTTAACCTCAGGAACACTGACTTTTTACTATCCTGTGTAGGATGTTTTTAGCACCCTTGATCTGTATCTATAGATGTCAGCAATAATCTCCTTTACTTGCCAAATGTGCCCTGGGGAGAGAGGACCAAATCACCCCAAGTTGGGAACCACGGGTGTATATCACTGTGGTTAAGAACACTGTATTTAGTCTCACAAATTGTGAACTCATCTCTCAGATCTGCCCATTTCTTACTGTTGTCCTGGGAAAGTTATTCATTTTTCTTATCTGTGAAATGTTGGTTTCACTAGTTATGACTTATCTCCTAAGATTCTTGAAGGAATTAGATAGGACAATGCACTTAGCTTGATGATTCAAGTAAAAACTCAACAAAAGTAATAGGAGTAGTATCATAATTCCTAAGTCCTACATGTATTTCTCTTACCCATATCTATGAGATAATGACTAACTAGTTGTTTTATTTAACAAAGATATATGAACTAAAACTCTATAAGTGTAAAAGAAAAACAAAACAAACAAAAAACCCAAGGCTTTAAATACAGTAATTCTTAAATGATACAAAGATAAACTTTATAGCTAACTCTCTAAACTTGAAACTATTTTCAGAAAAATAACTGGAGTAATATTGCTCTCCATATATAACTGCTGGGAAAAAGCACAGATGGGAGAGATAAAATGTAAAAAGAACTATATATTCTAAAGCTCTAATGCTAGGAAGACATCTTAACTTCCACCCTCTTTCTCTGAATCCTTGGGGTTAACGTTGAAAAAGACTAAGAAAATGAACTGGATTGTAGAAGACTGTCAGATGGAACTAACTTAAGGAGTTAGAACCAAAGACAAAATTTTAATGAAGGAATTTTGTACATGTGCATTTCAAAAGATCTCAACCACAAAATTAGAGAAGTGACAGGTGAATACATGAATTGTCAAACCACTCACTGTACAAAAATAAACTTCTGAACTTCACTGTTTTGCTTAATAGAAAATCCATTCTTTCTTGACTCAATTATGACCTCAGACATGCATCAGAGCTTAATGCATATGAAAAAAACAAATTCCTGCCAAACTTGGTAGATGTGAAAAAACCGCATGAGTAGAGTGACATTTAAAATGCTGATTTAAATTCCTTAGCATAAAATTCAACCATCTGGGGATTTTATTTGCTTTCCTCTTAGATTTTGGCACTTGCACAGGTGAGTATAACTGTTATCCATAAACAAACGGATTTTCTGAAGGGGCAGTTGAATAGTCTCTTTAACACCAAGTTCATTTCATCTGGGGGTGCCCAGACAGTGTTTTCCTTTGGGGGATTGTGGAAAGGCTAAGAAATGGAAAAGCTACTCTCTCACCAGGAACCGTGCCCTGATTAAAATTGCTTTCACACTAAATTGCACAAGGATGCCTACTAAATAGAAGATATTTGACAAATACTTCTTGATGACAGTCTGATCTCCCCTCATCTCATTGTTAAGAGATTCTGCTTAAAAGAAGAATCCTGACTATTGCTTTGTAGTAGAAAGTATTATATCCATGAATTAGTAACAGAGTCTCCCAGAAGGAAGTCACCTGAGAGTTCAGATCATAGTGAAGAATCTTAGAAATATTCCCCATGAAAGTAAATTGCAGTTGAAGGAATGGGCCACTCTCTCACTATGAGCCGTGGCAAGATTAAAATTGCTTCCACGCTAAATTGCGCAAGGATGCCTGGTACATAGACGATATTCAACAAATATTTCTTGATGACAGTCCAATCTCCCCTCATTTCAGCAAATTAAAATGATGTTGCAGAGGCTTTAAAGAAGCCACATAGCTGGTTAATTGCAGAGTTTGTCCAGGAAACTTCCTCTTTTGAGTTCCAGGGAATAGATGATTGTTTTCATGGAAAAAGTTTTCACATTCATTTAATCTGACACCCTGCCCCTTACATACACCACCCCCACACATGTTTTATATAACATTTGAGTTAACTGAAATGCTGAACAATTAGGGAAATTGGTCCTTGTTCTTCGGATCTTATTCTTCAACAAAATATGAGGTTTCTATCATACTCTGGCTTTTACATGGCCAGCAGGATGTGAAGAAACACTTGAGGAAAAAATTGTAAACTGTTCTATTTCCTAGGATCCAAAGAAAGCATCAGTTGAGATTTCCACAATAAGAAAACTTACAGAATATTCCAGGGGAAAAAAAGAAAATTTAACTACCATAAAAATGTTCTTTGTCAACAAATTTTTTGACAGTAGTGCATAGCATGCAGCCGTAATGAATCTTTAAAGCTTTTCAAAAGCAGCTCCAAAAGCTAAGTTCCAAACTCTGTTTTAGAAAAAAGCAAACTTTTAAGAAAAAGAATGTATTTTCTCAAGGTAACTACTTTGAAGGCGGTTGCAACACTGAAGTACCAGTAGGTTTGTTTAAAAATGTTTCATTACGCCATAGCGATTCCTTGAGTTAAGTTGTCTTTTTCAAATGTGGCTACAACAGTACCGCTCATCTCATATTTTCTTCTAGAATCTTATAAATTTCCCCGTAAGAAGTACAGTCTATGTCCTCCCTGCCCCTCCTCAAATACAGCCAGGTTTGTGACTTGCTTATGACAACAGTACAAAACTCCCCTAGCTCGGAGAAGGCAGAGCAACTTACATCTTGTACATTAGAACACTAGGGCCATTCCCCGAATAGGGCCATTCCTGAATGGCAAACAATTCTGTCATTAAGAGCCTTGAGTCAAAGACCAAACCCAGGGTGGGACTGTAAGATCCCATTTGCCAGGACTTCAGAAAGCTCTAAGCAGGGGTCCGGAACCTGTAGCATAATGGTTATGGCGCCAGCCATGACAACTGCAACAACAACAACAACAAATATCTGGGCATTATGGTGGGCACCTGTAGTTCTAAATACTTGGGAGGCTGAGGCAAGAGAATCTCTTAAGCCCAAGAATTTGAGGTTGCTGTGAGCTGTGACATCATGGCACTCTACCAAGGGTGACATTGTGAGACTCTGTCTCATAAAAAAAAAAAAAAAAAAAAAAACGCCAAACAAAACAAACAAACAAAAAAACCCAGAAAGCTCTAAGGACCTAACATAGGATTTAAGAATACAAAAGCCTTTTCGAGGATCTTCAATGGCATGCCCCACAGACCCTCTCTGTGAAACAAAATAGGGCTTCTAAGTATTTAAGAACGTTGTCCTTCATCCAACTCACAGGGAACCCAAAGCAGAGAAGGGATTATCTTAAAGAGATTTGTTGATTCCAGATTTTGTTTAGTAGAATGAAACCCAGTGAGATTCATAGATAATCCACAAAATTTTTAAGAACCGTATCAATGGAAACACTGCCAGTTTAAAACTAAAAAGCACAGAGATAGCACAAGATGAAAGAAGGCTTCTGGACCCTAGAACTACTAACGGCAGGGATAAAATTGAGAAGATTTATTTTGTTTTATACATAGGTCAATTATTACAATGAAGGAAGGATTACTCAGATAAGACCCCCACCAGGAGAGCCAAGGGGAACTCTCAGAGAGCAGAACTGAGCCCTTTTCACAGATGTGGCAACATGGACCCGGCTGGACTGCAGAATTTCTATGGAATAATGACTGCTATACTTTTCCATCTCTTTTAAATGCAAGTGCCTATGGTTACCTGACCATTATATGATGAATATGGAGAGAAAGATGGCAGATAATCTGTCTCTTTAGCTCACAGGACTTCAGACCAAGAGGAATAGTACTCAAGTGTTTTGCTTTAAAAAAAACTTGTGTAAGGAGACTCAGCTGTACCTCGGCCTAATTTCAATGCTGACTCCCAGGCCTGAGACTAATGACAAAAGGAAAGAAATTTTGGTGGGGGGGGGGTGGTGTCTAGAGAAGAGGTGAGCATATTTTGTTGGTAGAGGTATGTAAATGTTTGGGCTAGAGGGTGGAGGGTGGAAGAGTATTCCACAACTATATCATGTATCACATGTTCGTCATTCTCAGTTCATTGAATCTGGGTAGATTTGTGACTCACTTGTAACCAACAGAATGTGGTAGAAATGATGCTATGTGACTTCTGAGGCTAAGTCAGAAAGTCGGTACGACTTCCACTGTATCACCATGTGAGTAGTCTCACTTCCCTGAGACCAATAAGCTTCGAGGAAACTCGGGCTAACCCATGCAAGGTCTCATGGAGACCCAGGGACTACTTTTTTTTTTTTTTTGCAGTTTTTGGCCGGGGCTGGGTTTGAACCCTCCACCTCCAGCACATAGGGCATGCGCCCTATTCCTTTGAGCCACAGGTGCTTCCCAGCCCAGGGACTATTTGAAGAGCGAGAGATATATGACCAGTCCCTAGTGTCTCCAGCCCCACACATTGTTCTAGCTCTGCTACCTGCCTAAGAGAACTTGAGACGAGACAAACAGTTAAGCCTGTCCTGAACTCCTGACCCATGAAAACGACAAGATGTTACAATAATTCCTGTTGATTTATTGGCACAGCAATTGTGACTGAAATATCTCTTCTAAATTCAAAAGGCATTTCTAAGTTTAATTCACACTCACACACACACACTTATTGATTTTGGACCTTTATTACTTGGCTTTATTTGGTGCCTAGAAAAGATAAAATAAAAAAAATACTTAACTAGCTACTATCAGCAACTCTAAATTTGAGCTCAGAACAGATTTGAATCCATTTTTTTTTTTTTTTTTTGCAGTTTTTGGTCGAGGCTGGGTTTGAACCTGCCACCTCCGGTAAATGGGGAGGCGCCCTACTCCTTTGAGCGACAGGCACTGCCCATAAATCCATTTTTTTTAATAATTTTTTTTTATCATGCACCATGGAATGTTACTTAATCTTGTTATTCTCCCACCACTAGTTGGAGATGCTGCCTATAGTAAGAAGCAGTGTGTGGATTAAACTGAATGAGTTAGTGTATAGGAAGATCCCGTGTGGTATCTGACACCTATCTGACTCATTTCTAGGGTCTACCTGGTGACAATCCACGGGGACAGGTCTAAGAAAAAGAGTAAGTCATCAGAATGGTATATGCAATGAAGGGAGGTGGCTAAAGGCAACAGCTTATCCCCAGGGAGATGTATTATTTTACCCCTTTCTTCAAACTAGTAGACATTACTTTCCTTCACTCTGTCAGCAGCCAACTAGGGACATGCTGTGCTTTAGTTCCCCATCTGTAAATCAGAGATGACAACAGTGCTTGGACCGAGGGCTGCTGTGAAGATGAAACCACTTCACATATACAAAACAGGTAGAACATTTCACATGCAATAATAGAGATGGTTCCCTACAAAAATCTAATTGATAATGGCAAATTTTATTACTGAAGTGAAGGAAATTGTCTTAACTACTCTAAAATTACTGAGAATTCAAAAATGAATCTTGTTGAGCAAAGAAAATTGCTACATAAGGCTTTAGAAATGGTTACATAAGTACCTAGAGGCCTCCACACAATACAGTCAAGTTAGAATCTTTAACCATTTGTCAAAATGAGCCCCAAATAGATGAAGGATAATAAATACTAAGCGTCTACTTAGGATAACTTAATGACAATAAATCTAGGCAGGCTCACTTGGTTATGCCAAGATATTTTCCTAACTATATCTAATTTGGTTGACTTTTTCTGTTTAATAAGTGAATATTATAATTGTGTGCTCTGAAAGTTGTATGAATATAATGCCATCAAGTAGAACTTATGCAAAGTAGAGAAATATGCTAAGACTTCCATTTCTTTTGAGGACTTATATTCTTGCAAAGAATACAATTAACTCCCTGGAGTCATCCTTATTTGTCTACATAATGAATGTTGTGGGAAAACAAGACATTTCCACTTTCTTTGCATCAAAATCCCTATGACCTAGTCTGATTGAGTTGAACTAAGGGCATTTTAAATAAGTGATGAGTACAGGGATCTCCCATTGATTCTCTCAGGGGAGAATTTAGTTATATCGGCAAAGTAAACACAACCCTGTGTGTGTGGCCTTGGTAGCCTAAATATTTAGTCAGAACATTCACCAACTATATTTGCAGAGAGGCCTAAAATGTTTTATGAAAGTAAAAAAATGTAAATTACAATGGTGCTTCTATTCATTTTTTCAGGTTATCATCTGTAAGAACATTTGAAAAGGGTATAATTTTTTTAATTGTTTTAAAATTTTTTCCTCTTTGTGGAATTAGAATGCTTTTAATTCCTTAATGTTGTCCTTTTCAGAGATATGTCCTAGAAGCATTTTGGAAATGTTATATCCTGCAGTCTCAACAAAAGCAGGAAATTTTTTTCTTTTTTAATAAATAAAGAAGGACAGAAAGAGCCAGTTATGAAAAAAGTAGTAAGAAACATACATTTTCCATAATCCATGGGAAGCATGGGTTTATTGCTGGAATATAGAGGAAGGTTTTGCATTAGTTTAAAATAAGTTTTCACCGATTCTTAATGTGTTTTTTTAGTATAGTGACTAGAAAAAAAATTATATTTAATTACATCTTAAAAGTTCTCACCTAAACATATTTTGGGTTGCTTATTAATTTTTCAGGTGAATTCTTGTTGATGAATTAACTTCCTTTCTTCCTTCTCCCCTCATTCTCTGCGGTAAATATTTATCAGGCAACAGTTCATTGACTGACACGCTACTTGGTGCTAGAGATTCTGCTAAGAAGCCATAGGCTGTGTAATCATGCAACTTAAGTATATACAAAAAAAAAACAAAACAAATAAACAAAAGCAATTGGGGTGGGCCCCGAATCCAATGACTGGTGTCCTTCTTAGAAGAGGGGAGGGCACTGTCAGAGGTTGGAGACCTAGATGAGGAGTTATGCTACAGAAGCCGAGGAGTGCCAAGAAGCTGGAAGAGCCAAGCAAGGATTCTTCTGTAGAGTCTTTGGAGAGTGTGCTCCTGCTAGCTCCTGGGTCTCAAACTTCTAGTGGCCAGAATCATAAGAGAATGAATTCCTGCTGTCTGAAGCCACACAACTTGTGCTACTTCTCTGAGGCATCTCTAGAAAATGAATACAGCCAAGTTGATTTGGAAGTCCCTATGGAACATCTAAGCAGAGTGACCAGAAAGAAAGATGAATTTGGGAATTTGGAGCTCCAATTAGGCTGGAGATGAAACTTTGAGGAATATCAGCATACATGGAGCAAGGAAGCCGTGTGAATGGCTGAGATCATCCCGGGGCAGAATGCAGAATGAGAACAGAAGAAAACGCCGCCCAGAGCCCTGAACACAGTAAGGTTTATAAGACAAAGGCAGAGAAGTCACAAAGGGAGACCAGAGGGGTGTGTCCGCATAGGGCCACACACAGAGTGTTTCAGGGCTAAGTGTGGCAGACTGATCAAGTAAGAGAAAGACCTTGTCCATGGTGTTTAGGAAGGGGCAGTTCTGATGATCTGAGGAGATGTCAGTGCAACAGTGGAATGATTTGGGGGAAATGACCTAGAGATGCCAAAGTTAGACCAGGAAGTGTAGATAATGCTTTCTAGGAGGGTACATACGAAAGGAGGAAAACTGACCACAACAAAAGGCAGAAAAAGGATCCAGAAGGCCTCTTAAGATGACTTAATCACTGATATTTGATTTTACATATACAGATGATGGAGCTTTTATCTAAGGTACCTTGCTTGATGTTTAGACAAGGTGAAACCAAATAAAACAGTACCTCATTCTAATTATTGTTGGCTATGAAACTGCTCCGTAAATTATGGCAAAACAACTAGAACATGTTTTACCAAATCAAATCTAAAAAGTCGGTAAACGAGAATCTGTTGTTGGTAGACGTTTTCTGCATAATTTATAAAGAGGGAAGTTGTAGGCAGGATAATGTTTTGAAATGCAAAACATCTGACTCATGGTAGAGATGAAGAGCACTGAATGACCCATGAGACAAACTTATCTTATTGTTCACACACAGGGCAGAGAAAATTCAAAACTGATAAGGCAACAGACATCTCAAAAGCAGAACCACTTTAATGAGGGTGAGTCACAGTGCCACCTAGGGAAATGAATCAGGTGCCCAGATGCCCAATTTTCTTCATAATTACTCCTCCCCCCACTTTTTAAATTAAAACTAAAGGCAGGTAACCACTAATGTCCCTGTAGAACAAATTTAGCCAAATGGAAATATACAGAGGCCTGAAAAGTTGAGTGAACATATCAAAGGGATGCAGCTTTTCCAGCAAGAAAAGAAAGTAAGTCAGCACTTTGGGTGTAATGTTATACCTGCTGGCCCCAAAGGACTTTTAAAAGCTTTTCCTGTGTCCTCTTTTCCAGCTGATTTTTACACTGTGCCACCATGGAATAATGATAGTAGCTTCCTTCAGTATTAAAGTCTTAAATACTCTACGAGGGCCCTGTGGTTGCCTGCTGTAGCCAACAGACTGAGAGACCATCCCCGTCCTCACCAACTCCCTTCCTTTCTGCCTTCTGTAGTCTATCATCAGATGTCATTCTACTGCCTAAAACCTGAGGTGCTTTCCCACTGGGCCCACCAGAAGCCTCTGTGAGCCTTCATGAGGGATTAGAAAAGAAGATAACTCCCTCTCACTCTGGGATATGCAGGGAACAAGCCAGATTTCAGACCTGATTTGCCCCATGGTCAAGCTTCCTATGCAGTGCTGAAAATGTAGCACCCTTTGCCCTTAGAATATAATCTAGACTCTAAAATAGCTTATAAAGCCCTTTACAACTGGGGCTCTGCCACTCTCGGCAGAGTCACTGCTCACCATTCTTTGCCTCATGCTGCCTGATCCTGCTTTTCTAGATGAGTTTCAGTCCCTTGAATGTATTATCATTTACATCTTTACCAAACCTCCTCTCTGTCCACATAACTCCTCATCACTCTTCAGGTCTTGGTAAAAACATTACTTCTGCTCATGGGAACTTCTTAGACCACCCTCTTCCTCCCCTCATTAAAATATGTCTTCTTGCCACACAATCCCCCAAAGCACTTAAATGTGCCCTTGCATTACACTCATTAGAATTTGTTAAAATAGATGAAATAAGGCCAGCCTTCTCTTAGGGACTTTCAGCTCCAGAGAGCAGACTTTGTCACTACATCATGTGTAAGTAGTTAAGTATCAAACACTAAGGAGAAGGTCAAGAAATATTTATTTATTTATTTTAAATTCCAGAATAATATGAGGGTACAAATAATTAGGTTACAATGTTTGCATTTGTTAGGTAAAGTCTTTGTTGTAGTTGTGTCTCCAACTCAACAGGTGTGCCATGTACCCTTACATTGTGCCCATTAGGTGGCATCCCTTCTGTCCTTCCCTCCCCCCAACTTGAATTGAATTGAGGTTTTCTCTTGTGTGGGGGGGTATTAGTTCATCTACTAGCTTCATATTAGTATTGAGTCCATTGGATTCTTACTTCTCCATTCTTGTGATACTTGGCTAAGAAGAATGTGTTCCACCTCTATCCAGGTTAATACAAAAGATGTAAAGTCTCCATCTTTTTATGACTGAATAGTATTCCTTGACATACATAGACCACATTTTACTAATCCATTCCTAGGTTGATGGGCACTTAGGTTTTCCCACATCTTGGTGATTGTAAATTGAGCTGTGATAAACAATCTAGTGCAAATGTCCTTATGATAAAATGACTTTTTTTTTCTTCTGGGGGTAGATACCTAGTAATGAGATTGTGGGATCAAATGGGTGGTCTAATTTGAGTTCCTTGAGGATTCTCCATAAGAAATATTTATTGAATAAATAATTTAGTGAATTGAAAAAACCTAGAATTCTTGTTGCAGCATAATGGAAAGTGTTTACTCCAAGCTTTACCACTAACAACCAGTTGTGTGAGGCAGGGGAAAATTGTTCCCTGACCTTGAGCATAAGATCATTTTCTGCTTGAGAGACCTAAAGAGTCACAAGAATGGCACGAGAGTTACATATGTGCAGGCAGGCAGAAAACTGACCTTCAAGAGAGAATGTATATGTAAGGTGTGGCAATAAAGATTCTCTGCATTCCAAAGGTCTCTTGAAGCTAGAGGCAAAAGTTGTGCTCAAGGTCTGTGGATTTGCAAAAACAAAGGTAGAGACATTCTATCTGATCTTCTCCTTGTCCTCCCTAATCAGTGCTGATGTCAGACAAGCAACTTTTGTCTACTCTGCTCTGAAGGGCCCCTCCCTGAGTTCCTCAGTCCCCCAACAGACTCTGTGTCAAGCCTCTTTATTCCTCGCACCAAAACTCCTTCAGTGTGACCCTAAGCAAGTTTCCTAGTCATTGTGAGCCTGCTTTATTGATCTTTAAATGATAATACTACCTATCCCATCTACCTACAAGGTGGAAATGAGACACAACCATGAGGACAACTAATATTTACTGAGTACCTACCATGCATATAGCTCTATGTTAAGTGCTGCCATCCACATTGTCTAAAAACAAAGAAGAACCTCTGAAAGATTATCACTTAGCTAAGGACCTTAGTAAGTAGCAAAACAAGGACTTGGGCTTGATTCCAAAGGCTCTCTTCTCTCTCTTCCTCTCTTCCTTTTTTTTCTCACTCTATCCCTTCAATAGCCAACTGATTAATTCTTTTTTTATTCATTCTTTATAGAATAAAGAATTATGTATATACTTATTCTATAAATAATATTTAATAGATCTATAAAACCATCTCTGTCCTAGGCAGATTTATTAATATAAGCTCCTTTCTCTAGGTTCATGTTATACTTAACATAACCACATTAGATTTTAATTATTTGTTTACCACAAAATTATGGGTGAAGAGAAGTATGTATTTCCACTATTATACCCCAGTATCTTGCCAGAACATTAACATTTTATATGTGCTAAATGATTATTTTGAAATGAATGAGTTTACTCTATCTGACATATCTAGCAAATTTGATAACATGACTAATTTTTTATTTAGTGTGCATAGTTTTAGATTTTACTTATAACCAACCAATAATTAAGGTCCTGACCACAATAGTTCATGTGCTTGAGGTTCCTCAGATAGCATTATGGACACACGATACCTGCTTTTACCCAATAATAGATGTTCTGTTTCTGATAAATGTATTGAGAATAAATTTTAAAGTACAAATAATCATTGTCTGAAAGGGAATACAAAAAACATGAGGTATGGAAAATAATTCAGGTTCACTTTGAATTTGATATTCTAGCCTTAGTTTTCTATACGACAACTTTAGGGAGCAAATATGTTGATAGTAAATAGCAAATTACTGAGCTTAGAGAATTTGACATATTATTTAACTTAACATTACCCTCTTCTAGAAAATCATGACTAATAATAGAAACAAAACCCAGCTGAATGTTAATGGCCTACCATGCATATCCATGGACCAGAAAACATGCCAAGGGAACTAAAATAGAGTTGAAGGTTTCCTTCAAATTTAAATAAAAGTAAGTATTATTTACTTAGTATTCCAATCAGGAAGAAATACAAAAAAATACTTTGAAGTTACATAACATATGATCTAAATCCTTCATCTAAGACAACAGCTGGTCAAAGTGCTAATTACTAGGAATTGCGAGATTTGTTTAGTTAATAACGCTGTGCTCTCTAGTAGAAAATCTAATGTCCATTATTAGCTTCCCATCGTCAACTCTGGATCATCTGAGTTAATAAAAGAGAACTCAGACATCTGTGCTAAAAGAGAGAACATGGACAGACAAGAGATAGGCCTGATTCAGATCCAAAATGTGGATAGTACAAAAAATTATATCTTTGACTCTGTAATGAATGTTTATTCTTATAGCACATATGTCTTTCCAATATACTCCATTAGTTTTCTGTGTAAGGAGAACCATGTTATGGAAAACTCACCTACACATATAAGTGAGAGTTCTCTCTAGATCCTGCGAACTGCTTACTAGGGCTTAGAATTCTCTGTCAGTGGTATTCACTCTGCACAAAGGATTCTGCTCATCACTAGTATGTTGAAAGGTCTCATTCTTCTTCAGTCTCCAGATCCTAATACATTGTTCCCAATCTCACATCTGGCTAAGGTAGAAAGCAACAAAATCAGTAGGGAAGGAAGAACCAATTCTGGGAAGAAAAATAAAGGCATCCTAGACAGTGTTTTGACCTTTTGAAAGAATAGGAATCATTGAAGTTTTTGGTGCTATTTTTTAAAATTAAAATTATGTATTGGCCCACCAAACTAAAAAGGGAAAGGAAACTAGAAATTAGTCTAATTAGGTAGATTGCTTTCTAGAGTGATACTAATGACTTTGGAAATGCTGGGTCAACTTACTATATAATAGCCTGGGAAAATGGAATATCCTCTTAATGTAAATAACTATAATCTTTTCATCTGTAAAATCAGATCAGTTATGTAAAAAAATTTACACTACATATGACATATCTCTCTGAGGCATTACGAAATAATGAGTGAAAGTTAGCCTCCATGGCTTTGAGAAAGCAATGTAGTTCAGAAAAAAGCTGGCCTTGCCTTACTATATATACATAAAGGCTGATGCATCTTCAACCACAGATTTGAAGAGTTGAGGTCACTAGAGTCTAGAGCTGAATAGGTGGGGAACAACTGTCTGTCACATAGGTAGGAAGTTGCCCAAGAGAGTATCTGGAATACTCTCAGGCTGGCTCTCTATGGCATGCTGCCTAAAATTCATTCAGTTATTCAACTATTCACCACTTATTGATCATCTATGATAAGTCAGTCATCACGGTAGGCACTGAGGAGATGTCTTATCTGAGACAGGGTCTCTGCATGTAAGGAGCTCACAGATATGCTTGTGAATACATACGTTGTGCAAAATAGTGGAGGTACATGAAGAACACTAGGGGGCACATGGATGCAAGGTTTGGTAGAGTAGGAGAAGGCTTCTCAAAGGAGGATACTGCTAGGGATTTCACATTTGTATCCTCCCCAAATTCATATGTTGAAATCCTAATCCCCAGGAGGATGAGATTAGGAGGTGGAGCCTTTGGCTGGTGGTGAGGAAGGGGATCAGTGCTCTTATAAAGGAGGTGGTGAGCACATGAGCACTCATTCGCCCCTTCCACCATGTAAGGACATTGAGAGAAGGCTGGGTCTGTGAACCAGAAAGTGGGCCCTCACCCACACAACAAATCTGCCACCACTTTTACGTGGCCTTCCCAGACTCCAGAACTGTAAGAAATAAATTTCTGTTGTTTATACACTACCCAGTTGATGGCATTTTGTTATAGCAGCCCAAACGAATGAAGACAGTCACTTTCAGCCAAATGTTATCCAAGAATCAAAGTTTACCAGGTAAATTAGATGGGAAGCCATTCCAAGCTGATCAAAGACTACTCTATAAATCAAGGATTCATGAACCCTAAGAATGATGTAGTTAGGAGTACTTGATACATTTGGATAGAAGGTGAATTGAAAGCTAGACCCAAAGTATCGAGGACTACGTTGGGCATGCTAAGGACCCACATGTAGGTCCTTAAACAGTGGAATGGCATGACCAGAGATATCCTTGAAGGAGAAAAAAAAAAAAAAAAAGAAAGAATTCTACTGGCTTTGAAAAATAGCCACGTCCTAGAGGCCTTGGCATCTATAATTTAGTCAGCACTGGATAATCCCCAATAGAGTCTCTGACCCTCCGTCTTATGTTTTCTGATTTCATTATCAGAGTTTTAACTTTATAGTTTCAGACCTATTAAAACTAGTATTTGGGGAGTGATAAGATAGAAAAGTGCATAAGTGATTGAATTGAGCTTAGGGTTATGGAGTAAAGGAAACAGTTTCCAAATCCTTCACTCTCACTTGTGTAATCTCAATGAGAGCAAAAGATTGCTGCTGATGGGACAGTAGAAGGGCAAGATGCCTTGAGGCCAGGCAGGTGAAGAGTCTCCCTCTCTCCCATGTCAAGGGGAAGGGAAGGGACGTGGGACACTGCGTTTGTTTTCTATCTCTGCATAATAAATCTCAATGAGCATAATGGCTGACAACTTACATTTATTATCTCATAGTTTATGTGCGTCAGGGGTCTGTGTGTGGCTTAACTGTGTCCTCTGCTCAGGGTCGCAGCAGAACACAATTCAGGTGACACAGGGCTGTCATGTCACCTGAGGCACAGGCTCTTCTGAATTCGCCTGTTATTGGTAGAATTCATTTCTGCTGCTAAAGGGCTCATGTGGCTTATTTTTCTCTCAGCAACGAGGAGGGAGAGGGAGAAATTCTGCAACTTCAAGGTGCTAACCTCTAGACCCACATTTAAGGGATCACCTGATTAGTTCAGGCCCACTAAGAATAATCTCTCTTGATTAACTTAAAGCCAATGACTAGAGTCCTGAATTACATCTGCAAAATCCATTCTCCTTTGCCCTAAAACACATCATGACTATGGGTGTCATACATCATCGCCTTTGCCACAGGCTAGTAGCAAGTTCCAAGCCCACACAGACTCCAATGGGAGCAGTGTGCAAAGGCACCAGGGGGCCGGAATCCCCAGGCCTTCCTAGAATTCTGTCTCCCACAGAGCCGACAGAAGAGCTCTGGGGCCAGGGTAAGGTAAACACGCAAGACACCAGTCCAACATATACAGGTGCAGAAAACAAAAGGGGAAAATATCCTCCTAGGAACTTTAGAGATAACACGAGTGAGCAGAGGAGAAGGACTAGCAGCTTGGAAACTGCCACTGGGCGTAGGGAGGGGATTTCTCCAACAGCACAGACCTGGAAATATCGAAAGAATTTTTTTTTAAATTACTGCTAGCTTTTCTCCCGCAGTTTTACTTTTAGCTACAATAATCACACATAGAGCACACAAAAATAACCGATAAGCAGGGAGATTTTTCTGGCAATATAAACAGTCTGGTAGAGAAAATCAGGAGAGAAAAACTATCGAGTAAACTAATGCAAACAAGATCATTAGAGAGATTTATGTAAGCAATGAATTTGAATCTCAGAAAATTGCAGCTAACAAAGCAGTTATACTTTCACATATTAATAGAAAGTAAAAGCAAGAAAAAGTTGAGTTCATAAGATATTAAATATAAATAAAAAAAATTTTTTAAACCAGATTTTCAATACGAAACCTCTCTGAAACCCTCGCTCCCTTGTCTCTGCTGTGATTTTGGCTGGGTTAAGCACTTGTAGCACTCTGGCTATCCTCTGCAGTGACACTCCTCCCAGCCTTTGCTGCCTTCCCCACCAGGGACATCTGACACTGGGCACAGAGCAAGTGGAAATTCCAAGTCTGGTCATCAGCAGGTTGACCTGTTTGTTCCAAGCCGTTTGCGGATTTAAGATTCTGACGGCTGCCTGGCAATTTGCACTGAACTCATGAGTCTAGGCTCTGCCCTGCTGCCTACACCTTGCATAGTAACAGCGATAAAGATAAAGGTACTGGCGCGGTTTACTAAGCATCAATGAAGCTACATTCATTAAGCATACATGCATGTTGTGTTTATGTATTTTTTTATTTAGTGGTGCTGACTTAATGGAATAAGGATAGCATTTTTCAAAGAATACCTGGGTGTATTTCCATCCTTACACTGTGTTCCACTGGAAATCTCTTCTCTCCCAGGGCTAGGACTGGAGACTTGGTGCCCCGCAAGTGGAAAGGTAGGAAAAGTTGGCTTAGTAAGTCAACAGATTTGATAGCCAGACTCCAGTGTTAAGACGATTGGAATTAGGTCTGAGGGCCTACTATACAAACAAATGGGAGGCCCACCCCAGACCAGGAAGGACATACCACCTTCTGAGGAATTTTGAAGAGGAGAAGGCTGAATTAAATGGAGAAAAAAGGGGGAACAGTTCTCTGTGTGTATCCTGAACATTTTTCCTGGGTTTTGGCATTGAGAGAATATAACATAATAAGCAGGGAGAAGGTAAGAAAAAAGGGACCTGGATTCCAAATCCCAACTAGATTCTGGGCATGTCCGATATAGCTGGGTGGTTCCACATGGTAAAACCTCATGAGATCGTGAGGATAAATTGTTCTGAGTCCAGATTATTTTCCTTAATTATGAATGAGACCAGGAGGTTCTGTGGGCTCCAGAAGGGACCTGGGCTGAAAGCCAAGCAGGCTTCTAGGGGTCTAGCACGGGGACAGGTGATGGCAGCAGAGGCTAGCAAGGACAGGAGCAGACCCGGCAGAGACTCAGAGGCACTGCTTTGCAGTAAGAGGCGCGCTGAGGTAGGCTAAGTCCTGGCCAGAATAATCTCAACCTAAATAGATCACCTGCAGGCCATAGGGATGCTGGAAGGGACACCCACACCCTCTTATCCCTTCTCCTATACTGCCCTCAGGCCCCAAACAAAAAACTAACTCAGACTTTCTCCACTCTTCTCAAATGTTTGATCTTTGACCTCTTTGGTTATTTTCCAAGGATAGAACTGCTTCTAGTTTATAGGGAAACTAGGAACCATCGGACAGTAAAATGCAAACTGTCAATTCTCTCCCTAAAACACCTGCCAAAGACTTCTCATTGCTCTTAAGCATAAAGATGAAAAGCCTGCAGGTAGCTTACCAGGCCCTGTGTGACCGAGCTCTCATTCCCTCAGTGGCTTCAACTCTGACCATTCCTTATTTCCTCTGACCTGCGGTTTGCTGTTAATTTCTCCCCACCTTGGCCCAGGTAATTCCTTTTCGTTTGTCTTTCAGAGCCCCATTCTTTCCTGGGATGAGATCAGTCCCCTTCATAGACACTTTCACCACATCCTGGACTATCTTATAATGACACGCACTAAGTCTAATGATTTGATATTTACCAGAAAAACCATTAGTCATACATCAACTAATTCCATTTGAAATGACAAGTTCCCACATTACCTTGTTATCTAATTATATGTCATCAGAATTTTAAGCATTGAGAAGCAATCAATCTTTCCTTTCCTTATCAAGCATCTAGGAACCTGTATCTTGCCTTCCGCATGACATGCAATGTGTCACAAAGGTACTGGAAGAAAGTCTCAGGACACAGGGAAAATGAGGGGAAAAAGTACAGGAAAGTACAGGAGAGTCATTTCATGATTTAGCAAGACCTGATGAGGATATAATTTATGACATATACAACATTGGAAATAAAAACGCTTTTCTTTTGAGTTTCCAAAATTCTGGTCTACTTAACGTCCTGAATCTAACAATAGATAATTTGGCTAATGGGTTTAAAGCATATTTTTAAGTAAATAAGTTCCAAAGATGTAATCATATACGCACAAATTCTCACAACCTTTAATTTTCTCCATATTGGCTCACCTTGAAGCTGAGCTTGGAGTTTAAAGATCATCTCAGCAGCCAGTCTTTAGCCTTCATATCGGCTGGAAGCCAAAGCCTCCCTCAGCCGCCTGTGTCCAGTGGCTGCTGTAATAATTATGTCTCAGCTTCAGGAGGTCTATTTCCAGTCCATGTGAACTAATTAAAAGGAAAGCCTCATTTGCCTTTCTGGCAATCCCTTACCAGCGTGAGAGGTCCATGCCACCCTCTCCATTCTAATTTTAGTTCTCTTGGTGTTTCTTCTCCATTCTCCACTGCTAAGCACTCATGGTCTTTTGTTTTTGTTATTTCTCCCACTTGGAAAAAAGGCACTTTTCTACTTTTACTGTGTTTGTGATTTCTTCCTCCTATCAATTTTCTCCATCAGGGGCTGATAGTTTGAAACTTTTCACAAAACTGGAGATAATTGGATACCCAGGGTAATTGACAAGCTTAGCAGGTACTCTTGAGAAGGTGCTAACTCATAAAATGATTCCTATAGAAAGAACTTCCTGGACATAACTTTCCATAAGGAGAAGGAGCATCTGTGTTATTGATGATGCTCAGCTTCTTTCTCCCCCAGGAATTCACAACACATCTATCTAAGACATCTGCCTGGAGGTACTCAGAACTCATAAGTCACTCTTGAAGGCAAGGCATTGGTTTTCAAACTGATACTCTTTACTTTTGATAAACATAAAATTATCACATGGTCTCCTCCCACCCTGCCTTACCCCACTGAAACATTGTTGTCAGCTATCTACTCAACACATCTACTTGGATATCCGAAAGCGTTTCAAATTAAAATGTTAAAAATTGAGCTTCCCCATATCAATTAATATCAACTCCATCTTTCCAAAGGTCAAAAGGGCCAAAATTCTTTGAATCACATCTATGGTCCCTTTCATTTCCTCATGTACTACATCCAATCTAACAAAAAAGTATATTTGCTCTACCTTTATAATCGATCCAGTATTCTACCCCTTCTCGCCACATCTATTTTAAATAACTTTTACCTGAGGAAGAAAGAACATATTGGCAACCATTAAGGGAACCGAAGAGATTGAAATATCTGAGCAGACGGGCTCAGGTCATCCAAGTGTTTCTTATGAGAATGAGATGCAGAATGGTTGAGCACAGAGAGAGTCCCTTGGGGGAGCAAATTTGAACGGAACATCTCTCTCAGGGGACAGCCAGGGAACAACAAAAGGGGTCTTAGCACCTCAAGGAGTAGTGGGGAAAAGTACAGAAGAAGGGAACTCAATTAAAGTTGATCTATACCATGATTTGTTAAATAAATGGAAAGATTAATTTAAATATTATGAAAGGAGAGAAATGAAAAAGTAAGGGTAGTCTTTATATGAAACTTTTCTTCCAGGAAATCATGGTACCTACTGAATTATAATATTTAAGGCAATTTTGTTGGGGAAGGGGCTAACGCAGCTGCACAGTCCCATGGCCTTATGACCGTGTGATCACCAATCATTATAATCAGTCCTGGATTCATGTGCATCTTACTCTCGGAATCCACCTATCATTCCAGCCCTTTTCTTCCACACCTTGATCCCAGTAATCCTTTGGTCCTCCTAGAATCTCTAATCCCGTGATCCTATTGATTTTTCACTGTTACTTGTCCCCTTGTTCTCTTTCTCTTCCTTCTCCATTTTGAATTCCAGAGTCAAATATTACACTCCCTTCATTGCATTCATATATACTTTCCCTTCAATCGCTTCCAAATCCCCATTTAGCAAAAACAAACCTATGCAAAATTCAGCTTTCCAACTACTCTGCACCTGTGACCTTTTCTCCACCTGACCTAGGCTGGAGAAAAACACAGAACCACATCGGCTAATCTAACTTTAAATTCACAAATGTGAAATTCAAGCGGGCCTTTACCGCTGACAGGTGATCACACCATATGCTCTAACTCCTAAACAACTATTTCATGCTCTTCTGTCTTTCTGCAAAGTCTAAACTTCCTCTTCCACCTTTGTTCTCAACGGATGTTGCCACTTTCTACTTTGTAGAGAAAATGGAAACTATCAGAACATATCTCCCATGGGTTCCTACTTTGCCAGCATTTGCATTCACAACAAAAACATCGCCCTGCCTATTGACAATTCCGTCTAAAACCAATCTCTCCCTTAATAAAACCTTTTCTCTCCTCCTTCAACATAACTTTAATTTTCCTCTTTGAATAAATTCCTTGAAAGTGTAATATCAACTTGTTCTAAAGGAGACCTCCCTTAGAGAAACCTCCTTGTCTCCCTTAAACTCACTGTGTTGGGCTTTTGCCCCATGGATTCTAACCAAGTTGCTCGTGTCAAGGTCAGTAGTGTCTTTCACATTGTTAAATTTATGAGTCAAATCAAACTCATTTCTCATCCTACTCAACTTATCAGCTCCATGTGACAGCACTGGTTACTTCTTACTCCTTCCCTTGTACAACTTTCCTCACCTGTCTTTAGAACACGACACTCACAAATATTTCCTCCTACCCCCAGGTTGCTCCTTCTCAGCCTTTATTTCTGGTACAGCCTTTTATTTCTTCCTTCGTTAAACTCAGTTTTTGATTCTCTTTAGCCGCATTCACCCCACTCAACACAAGTATTCAAATTTTCAATAGACAACTTAAAATTAACTCCTGGTGCTAAAATGATTTGTTTTTCTCCTGGGTAGACACTTAGTAGTGGGATAGCAGGATCAAATGGAAGATCCACTTTTAGCTCTTTGAGAATTCTAAGTACATCTTTCCATAGAGGTTGTATTAGTTTGCAATCCCCAAGGACATGTGCCCTGGAATATGTATTGTAGCTCAGTTCACAAGCTTGGGTTGATTGCCAAGATGTGGAATCAACCCAAGTGCCCATCAACCCAGGAATAGATTAACAAACTGTGATATATGTATACCATGGAGAATTATTCAGCCATAAGAAAATATGGAGACTTTACATCTTTTTTGTTTACCTGGATAGAATTGAAACACATTCTTCTTAGTAAAGTATCACGAGAATGGAAAAAAGTATCCAATGTACTCAATGCTAATATGAAACCAATATATAAACAACTAGAAGCCCACTCTAAAGAAAAAAGCAAGTATAATCTAGCAAGGGGGAGGGGATGGAGGGAAAGGAGAGGAGGGGGTGATTGACGGAGCTCACCTAATGTGCAAAGGTGAGGGTGTCCCTGGGTAAAGGGCTCAACTGCAACTTGAACTTTACCTTAGAAGTTAAAACAATGTAACCTAAACATCTGCACCCTCATATTAATCTGAAATTTAAAAAAAATTAACTCCTGGTACAAACCTGCCATTCCACAACCTCTTGCATGTCAGATTATGGGAAATCCATTCTACAGTTGCTCAGAGGAATCTTGGCGTCATCCTTAGTTCCTCTCTTTTTCTCATTTACCACGGACACTCTACCATGAAATCCTCCTGGGTCTACCTTTAAAATATGTCCTATCCCCTTCCATTTCGCTCACCTCTGCTGCTTCCCTTTCCTCTCATTGCAACCCTGCAATCACCTCCTAACTGACCTTCCTGCATCTACCTTTATTCCCCCTCTTTTTTTCTAATTTAATTTTTTATTAAATCATAACTGTATACATTTCTAGGGTACAATGTGATGATTTGAAATACAATGGGAAATGCTTAAATCAAACTGATTAACATAACCATCACCTCACTTACATATTTTTTGTGGTAAGACATTTATATTTCACTCTTAGTTGTTTTGAAATGTACCCTCTTTCCTCTTCAAGCCTTTCTCAACACAACAGCCAGAGTAATCCTCATACAATAGAAGTTAGGTCATTTAACCCTTCTTCTAAAACACCTGAATTGGCTCACATGCTCTATACCTACCCCCACTTCTTTACCTACAAATATCCCCTGTTTTAAGAAACAGTATGCAAAAAAAGAAAGAACGAAACAGCATGCACATTCTACTCATCTGAGTAAGCTAGAAACCGGAGTGCCTTCATTGAACTACTCTCCCTCATATTTGCACATCCGATTGACGACCACAACCTGTGACTTCCTCTTTCCTTGTATCTTTCAAATCCATTGGCATATTTTTTCATTGCTGATGTGTTTCTCCCCATCTCCAATCTCACCTCATTCCAAATTAGTCTACTATATATTAATTCTAGAGTGATCTTTCTAATTAAATGCAAACCTGTTTAAATCATTTCCCAGACTAACTCCAAAGCACTTCCCATTTAACAACCTTTTTGATGATTCATAAGTTGAAGCTTTAATCACATTTCAAGTCGCTTTCAAAGTGGCTCTCAGTTACAATAAATTCATTGGCTCACTTAGAAGTGTTTTATAGCACACAAGTTGTTTTTGAAGGTGTAGTATCCTTTGTTTTATTAAGTGCCATTTTGTCAAGATGAATTTTTTTGTGTGTATGTAATAATTTATAAGATGAAATGTGCATTAATCAGCTAATTTAAATTATACTTCTAAGTCGAGAAAAGGTCAGCTGTCTTGGCTTTAAGTGCAGACTTACCAGATCCCTTCTATTTAAAACTAGTATTAATTTCAAAAAATAATAATATTAAAGAGAAACAATAACAGTGATAATATTAAGGAAGAATACTGGTTGCTGTAGTTTACAAAATGCATTCAGGTTAACAAACTCTTTTATTACAACAAACAGCCAAAAAGTAGATATTATTTCCCCTGTCAGAGGAAAAAACTAAAAACCAGAAAAATTAAATGATTTAATAAAAATATCTAGCAAATCAGTAATAGAACTGACATTTCTTAAATACAAAATAGGACACATTATCTGTGCGTAAGGTAATAAAATGCTACTTTTTTCAGGTAGATAAATGTCTACTTTAAAAGTTTTACTTTTGTAATCGAAAGTTTTACTTTTTAATCTAGAACGAATCAGTGTTATACTTTCATATTATTGCTAAGTGTCAGTCTAGTCTAAATTTTTGGTGTAATGTGAAGGTGATACATTACCTTAGGAAACCACAGGAACATGCTATTGAAAACCATTTCAACTGTCAAAACTTTCGATTTTGCTTCTTTAAAGGCCAGACTTGAAAATAGCCTGATGATGACTCTTTCTGGACACATTTCAGACGGCGCCAGGAGGTCCTTGAGGCAGCCCAATGTGTTAAGTCCTGACCCTCCTCTGTCAGTGTCAGAGTCAAGGGAAGGCAAAGGGGTTTGGGAACTAAATCTATAACTTCTCTGGCTTTTAACTTTAAAAAAGAAAAATAATATTTCTACCTATCATTCTGAAGAAAATTCAAAACATTCATTGTCCAAAAAACAGTACTATGGTTAAAATAAAGCTGAGAAAGATTAGACTAAAGGCAAGTATCACAAGACTGTTATTCCTTCCATTTGAGGAATTTGACTAATCTGAAATTAGTCATTCAAATAAGTGTGTTTTGAATAATAATTGTATGGCCAAAACCCATTCTAGCATCCACACATCCATTTTCATGTATTTATTTATTTATATATTTGTGTTTATTTTATTTATTTTTTTGAGACAGAATCTCAAGCTGTCACACTCGGTAGAGTGCTATGGTGTCACAGGTCACAGCAACCTCAGATACCTGGGCTTAGGCGATTCTCGTGCCTCAGATTCCTGAGTAGCTAGAACTACAGGTGCCCATCACAACGCTCAGCTATTTTTTGTTGTTGTCATTGTTGCAGTTGTCATTGTTGTTTTATGTGGCCAGCGCCCTCACCACTGAGCTACAGGTGCTGCCCACACATCCATTTTCTTTACACATCACATGCCATTTCTCATCTCCCATTAACCTGCCTCTAGCACAAAGGCAGCCATTCAATAAATGCCAATGACCCAGGAATGAATGCTAGGCTTGATGTAGACTGTAAAGAATTATGTTAATGTCATAGTTACTGCTACTACTACTAATCATTACTAACATTTATTAAACACTACACGCTGTGTACTGTGCTAATCACTTTACATGCATTACCACACTCCAGGGTAAGTTGATCTGATCAGTTCATTGTTACTATAATCCCAGAGGTAAGCAAACTATAGCAAAAAGAGGTAAAGTCAGATAGGTAAGAGGTTTGTTTCAGTTAGTAACTAAACTTAGGCAGTCTGGCTGCAAGGCTTATGACCGGCCAGAGACTTGTCTTACATTCTAGAAAGAACCAATACATACGTAAACAAGCAATTAACATAATTTTTTAAAGTGTATATATATATGGAAAAAGACAATAGGATATTTAGTTAGAAATGACAAGAGCAATGCAGAAAATTCTAGCCCCAGGCGTGAATGCCAGCTCTGTCTTTATGGGCTGTTAATTACTTACGTTTCCTGTTGGTGGGTTGGTGTTCTGTGTTTCCTTTTCTACAAGTAATAATACCTGATTCGTATGAGAAAGGTTTAAATGAGCTGATATACATAAAATGCCTACAACAGGGTCTGATACGAATGTTGTATTTTTGCTTATTATTGTTCTTGTTCTTTTTGCATCTTTGTTACTATAGTTCTTATCTTATTGAGGGTTTCTATTTAAGAGACATGGTCTGGGAAGGCCTCTGTGGGGACGTGCATTGGAGCAAACACCTAAATGACAGTCATATGAAAATTTGAGGACAGAGATTCTAGGCAGAAGGAACCTAAATGCAAAAGCTCTAGGGCCAGAATGCCCAGCAGAAAAGGTCAGTCTGGGCCAGGACGAGTTTGCTTGAGGGGCTTCGCTGGCCATGGTGAGGAGTTGGATTTTTCTTAAATGCTATGAGAAGCTTTCGGAGCATTTTAAGCATAGCAGTGACATGCTTTGATTTACATTTTATAAGCATCATTCAGGCTTCCAAAGAAAGGTTGGATTATAGCTTCCATAGAATATCAACCTTACCACTCCCATTAGTCATTTTTAAATCTTAGCTTTTTTCCTAGGAGAAAATAACTTCCTGGCATTATTTCTAGAGTGTTTGTAGTGCTTTTAAAGTACTTACATATATGCGTGTGCATATAGATGAGTGCGTATACACACACACATATACATACACACTCTGAACAAAGATTATATGGAATATCCAAAGACCATATTTTATGATTCTAAAATTCATATTAATCATACCTACCGGATTTTATAATAGATTCATATCCTCCTGAATGCAAATAATTGAATAGTTCATTTATGTGAAAGTCGATCATACAAATTCATTCATTTTCGTGATGCCCAACGAAACCAGTTCAGATGCCAGAGAAAGAAAACAACCTAAGATGTAGAGCATTGGCTGAAGAATATAACTCTGCAAGCCCAGCCACTGAAGCTGCCTGCTTTAACCAGGAACCAGTTTCATGTAATTGCTACCGCAAAGACTTCGTGTGACTCTGACAGTAGTTTTGCTCATGGCTGTTACGTACCAATCAAAACTTGCCAGCTCCCCCAAACCTTATAGTGCCACAAACTTTCTCAAAGAGCAATAAGTGACATTTCTCTCTTTATTTGCTTTTAAAACCCCTAACCTTCTCTTTATTCTTTGGACATGTTGAAAGACCATTCTGAATTGCAATTCTTGAGATCACCCGGTACGTGTATAGGCCCCACATTGCAATTCTTGATTCCCAACTAAAACTTGTAACATTTAGATTCAGCTCTACTTTGATAATTACTGTAAATTAGATATAAAGGGAGGAGATTCTGCAGGTGCCATTTACATTTCTGTTCCTTGGCCTTACCAGTTATTAATCCCCAAAGAAAGGAAGCAATGCAAATCTGATTGGGTGGAACCAGGTATATTTTACCGGCAGGAGTTGTTACTTCCCCTTATCTTAGACTTACCCCTAGCTTTATTCCCTCAGACCTTTCCTCCTCAAGTACACCTTGGTTTAAATAGGTTCGAAGTTGGCTGAAACCACACTGTACAACTCATTGATACCAGATACTCTTGCTAGGGGTTCTCCAGCTTCAAAGCAATTATTTAACAAAGTCATATGTGAAGACCGTGTGTAGAGATGGGTAGACATCAGTGGAAGAAGAGCATTTCCAGTTCCCTGGTTATTTTTGCTATCATGGTAACATTAAATCATCATCTTCAATATCTAACACCTAAAAGGCCATCAATGCACTTAAAAACAATATTATACCCACACTGACAAAAATCTTAAAGTCACATGTACAGGTGAACTAAAACCACAATGCCATTTGTCTGAAGACTCCTCTTCATTCCTCTAACTTCGAAGTTCTCAATCAGTGGGTCACGACCCCTTTGGGGGTTGAACGACCCTTTCACAGGGGTCACCTAAATACATCTTGCATATCAGATATTTACATTACGATTCATAACAGAACCAAAATTACAGGTATGAAGTAGCAATGAAAATAATTGTGTGGTCACCATACAATAATAAATGTATTGTAAATAAATGTATGAAAATAAATGTATTGAGGTCACCACAACAGGAGGAACTGTATTAAAGGGTCGTGGCATTAGGAAAGTTGAGAACCGCTGCTCTAACTCATGAAGGCTTTAGTCCTAACAGTTAAAAAACATAGCTGCATTAAGTGAACTGCTTTACCTATACGGTCGGGTCCTTCATCCTTGACTTCTGTGGTCGCCATAGACGAGATGGGTGGAGTAACAGGAGGGCTGGAGGTGAAGCTGGTGCACCCTGCAGAGGTGTTGATTTCAAAATATTCTTGGTCGTGATTCATTCGATGAAAATCTGAAGAAGACACGATGGATGTGCGTTGTTTTGGCTAAAATAAAGGAGCAAGACAAGAAAGAGTATTAATATGATCATGTTCCTCTTCAGCCCAATCTCCCCTTCGATTTCAATTTTATCTGTGTTTTGACTTTTTTTTTTCTCATTAAACTATCTGGGTTTTATATGTAAAATTGGGCTTTACAAAGAGACACTAAATAATCACTTGATGCATTAAAAGATGAAAAAATCATTTGATGAAAAAATTGTTTGATGAAAAAATATTATGGCATAGTTGATATGATAATTTAAGCTCTTCATTTGATTTCCCCCCAGAAAAATTGTAAAAATATAGTGCACAGAATTTCTCTTAATAATCCATTTTGAAAGTTGCAATTTTAAGTCACCTTGCATTCAACTAACATTTAATAAGCACCTGGCATTTGCCAGACCCTGAGAATATAGAATCTAATAACAAAAGGGCCCTCCCAGCACTGAAGCATAATTAAAGCACTTCTATTTTTTTTATTCTTTATATAGTCCAAGGAATTGGTGGCATTAGATATTGTTCCCAAATACCATATGCTGCGATTTTGTCATCACAATTAACTAATGTTATATAGATCATTTTTCTAGAATCTAAGAATATACTTGGTATTTTTGGTGAACTTTGATTTTCTTTTTTAAGAATTTTAATTAATCCCCAAATAGCAAGAAAAGTCAATTTAAACATAAAAGTTAAAATCATGGAGTAATAGAAGATATAATCTATTCCATATCCTTTGTCGGTAATGGATTATTCCTACAGCAGTTTTCTGCTTTTTTTCCCCATGGTTTTAATTATATTGGCTTTTTTTCTGACCTAGGAGAGCTCCTAACATCATCCTTCAGTAAAACTGCAGCCTTTTTAGCTCTCAGATGTGTGTATATTTCCCAAGAATCAATCTTAGCTTTAAAAAAAAATCCTTATCTATATTATTGAAATATTAGTAATCCCTTATAATAATTATAAGAGGTTTAATGTTAATGATTTTGTACTAAATTAAGTTTATTCTGCCTTACTTTCCTCAAAGTACAATAGACTTTTGCTTTATGATAATAATAATTTTATTACCCTCAAATATTTATTCATCACTGTACTCTATACATTATTTTCCTATATTCAAACTACCCTGTCTCCTCCAGCTCATCATTTTTTTTAAGTAGATTTCATTTAGGCTGTAATCTATTTTTTTTTTCTTTTCATAGAGATAGGGTCTCACTTCATTGCTCAGGCTGAAGTGTAGTCGTGTGATCAGAGCTCACTGTAACCCCAAACTTCAGGGTTCAAGCTGTCCTCCCTTTTCCATCTCTTGGCATGTGCCACTATGCTTGAATAATTTTTTATTTTTTGAAGAGATGGAGGTCTCACTATGTTTCCCAGGCTGGTCTCAAATTCCTGGCCTCACACCATCCTCCCACTTTGGCCTCCCAAAGTTCTGGGATTATAGGCATGAGTCAGCACACCCCACCTAGGGCATAATGTAAAATAGACAATCACATAGAAAATATCTGCATTTTACTCAGTTTTTTAAATAAAAAGGTATGCAAATTATCACCATTTGTTCCTTTCTTTCACCATTGTGATATATTTGTAAAAGATGCTGAAAGGCATAAATACTGTTACACAAGAATGTGCAGGTAATTTATTATTACAGCACATCAACTCAGTAAATAGAATTCAAATTAGTACCCACACAGGACTCAGTTGCTTTGAAGTGTACAACATCAGAGTTTAACATCAGGCTCGGTTTCCCATGAAATGTTTGTTCTTGTGGCTACTGAATCTCAATTTCACATTCAATGTTCCAAACTCTACAATAGCAATTAAAAAGGCACAAGCTACAACACTGGCTCCAGTGAAAACACGGTTGTGTTTTCCAGGTTTTGTTTTATTGCATTACGCTGTGTATCTTTGTTTCACTACATGTACAGGCAACAGACCAAATTTCTATATTTCCCTTCATAAATTTTAGAAAGGTCAAGCCCACTGATGTGCAGCAGAGGCATCTAATCCCTTCACTTTGAAATATTTCTTAACAATGTTTCCATATCCTGATCACCCACAGTTTTAACTGCATTAAAAATACAACTTGTCATAGAATCACGAAACATGCTTTTTTTTTTTTCTGCACCAATACATTCTATGAATATTTACTGAATGTGTCCTAAATGGCAGATGTCACGATAAGCACTGCAATAGGAATAGGACAAGTGAAACCCTGTCCCTGTGATTGCAGACTCAGGGCGGGAGAAAGAACAGTGCATGAGGAGGGAGAAGAGAAATCCAATGAACACGCTTCAGTTCCGCGCAGTGCAGGGATGGGCCTCCAGTATGCAAAAGCACAGAATTTAAGGGAGCCGAAGGTGGGCCTTTCCTTTAGGGAGCAGACGAGAAAAGGATTCCATAGGCACCGGATTCAGAGCTGAGTTGAAACTTGATGAAGCAGAAGTGGTAGGCAGATGACAGAGGATGGGGAGAAGGAGAGTTCAAAAGTGCAGCCACAGTCAGAGTATGTGAGATACGGGTGGGTTAAGATGAACTATTGAAAGCTACAGAGGCCACGTCATAAAGGGTCTCAAATGCCATGTTAAGGAGTCTGGTCTTCAATCTGAAGTTTTAAGAAACCACTGAATCATTGCCAAGCCGCAGGGCTTTGTGATTAGGTTTGTGTTTGAATAAACTCACATTAGCAGTTTAGAGAAAGGGTCAGCCGTGGTCAGATGAGCAGGAAAGAGACTAGTCCGGAGGATGTGACAGAATTTCAGCCAAGACACAATTTGGTCCTGAAGTAAAACAGCGGCAATGGGATTGGAGATAGCAGATGCTTTTAGGAAATGCTAATGCAGTTAGCTTTTTAGGACTTGGCATCTGATTGGCTGTGAAAGTTGATTTTCAGGGAGAATTGTAGAGTGACTCACAGATTTCTCACTTGGGTAGATGCTGGAAGGTAAGTTTTTGAGGGCAACACAAATTTACACACCCCTGTACCTGAACTGCAGGGTGTATGCTTGCATGCTGTAGAGACCAGGTTTAGAGAGACTACTTTGTACTTGTTTATGCAAATCTACACAATATGTCCCTTTCTTTCTTTGAGGAGAGTGCTATGATCTCACTCTAGCAGGCTTCAAAGAAAATATCTGGAGTGGAAGCAGACCAGTGGAATTCCAAAGGGAAACCGGTTAGCAGTGATCATCTGATCTCATTCTTTTTTGCTTCTTGAGACTTGTCTACTGGTTATTATTAACCAGCATAAGAAACTTTAAGGAGAAAGTACTTGCCCACACTCTCTGAACATCCCAGCTGATAAACAATGAAAAGCATCATATTTTGGTCATGCTCTAAGGTAGGGGTCAGCAAACTATGGCCTGTGGCCTAAATCTGGCCTTCGTATTTCTGAAAAGCAAATTTTATGGGAACAACTACATCCATTGCCCATTTATTCACTTAGTGTCTAAGGCTGCTTTCACACTTCAATTGTAGAGTTGAGTGGTTGCCACAGTGGCTATATTATCCACCACACCTGAAATATTTACTGTCTGGCCCTTCAGAGAAAACATATGACCACTCTTGTTTCATGGAATCATTTCACTCATTAATTCAGCGCTCACTACAACCATTGCCATGAATTCCCTTTCTGGGCCTGACTTGCATTTGGGTTCAGCCATGTGACTAATTAATCAATTGACATCTGGTAGATGTGACGCTTCTTGCACTGCAGATGATGTGGTTAAAAGATGAAGGAAGGTGATGTAACCCACACTGGGATTCATGAGAAGTTCAAGTAAACCTCCTTTACGTCCAGCCATTTATGCATAGGTCTGGGTGTGTCTGTTGTGTAGGTCGGATTATTTACCCTAACTAGCACAGAGTGAAATAGTCCAAGAGAGGCAAAATGGGTAGGTAGCAGAAAGGCTTCAACTAGAAGGAATATTTATTTCTTCAAATCCAGAGCAAGTGGATAGTGCCTCAAAGCACAAAGGACAGAGACAGAATTAAAGAGAAATCTATGTGAAGGAATGAAATAACAGCAGTAGGAGAAAAGAATAAGGAAATGGTAGCAATATTAAAAATGCATTTAAAGAGATGGATCTGGGATATTCATGTATGTTTTATTTTAATAATGCTCATTTTTTTTGTCTATTCAAGTAGAATTCTGCTAAGCCATTCCGTATAATAAAGAAAAGGTGTTTTTACAAACTCACTGAAATCACAAAGGAAAGTTGCCAAGTTTCAATGTGTAAAATGAGTTTCAAATATCCACTTTTCTGTTTCTTCCTCTGTTCTTTTCAAATGACTTAAAGTAATGGACATTTAAAAAAATCCACTTACTTATATTTATTTAAGTCAATTTTAAATCATTTGAATTCCTTGCAGCTCTTCTTCTCTAAAACATCCCCCTCTATGGAGGTCCAGAACTTCTATGGACCCGTTTTTAAAGGACACATATTTACTTAACAAAAGTCAGGAAATAGCAGCTCAAGGGCCAAATTCAGCCTTCTATTTTTGTAAAGCCTGTGAGGCAAGAATGGTTTCCATATTTCTTAATTGCTGAAAAGAATAAAAGAATCATAATACCAGAGACACGTGAAAACTATACAAAACTCAAATTTCCTGGTTATAAATGAAGTATTACTGAGCCCCAGCCTTGCCCATTCATTTATGTATAGTTTCTGGCTGCTTTCCTGCTGTCATAGCAGAGTTCACTAGTTATTTTAAACCTTATAAACCATAAAGCCTAAACAATTTTACCATTTTACTCTCTGGATCTTTTTCTTTTTTCCTATGTTTTTTTTTTTTTTTTCCCTTATGAGACTTGCTCTGTCTGGGCTGGAGTACAATGGTGTCATCCCAGCTCACTGTAGCCTGGGCACAGGTGATCCCCTTGCATCCGTTTTCTAAGTAGCTAGAACCAAGGTCATGATACCATGCCCAGGTAATTTTTCTAGTTTTAGTAGAGAAGGAGTCTCTCTCTTTCTCAGGATGGTCTCAAACTCCTGAGCTCAAGTGATCTTCCCACCTTGGCCTCCTGGAGTGCTAGGATTACAGGAGTGAGCACCCATGCCTCTCATTCTTTACACAAAGTTTATTACCCCCCACTACAGAGTGATTAGGATTATCTCTGAGGAGCAGAAATTCAACAGACACAGGAACACCTGTGAAGGAGTCAGGGCCAGCTACACAAAACTATTGGAACTAGTGCAACATGAAAAGGTGGGACCTCTTATTCCAAAAGCGGCGGGGGGGGGGGGGAGTTTTCCTTTTTCCCATGGTCTCTCTCTAGATCCATCAAGGTGTTCTTTATTTGCATCTTAACATCTTGCTCCCTTGGGCACGGGAACACTCCCAGGATAAGGGCTGACCCTAGGGCACACAGGGGCTCTGCCTTGCAAGTCAGAGTGCATCTAACCTCAACCCTTCCCAGGCTCAAGGGCTCCCTGATGTGTCAGCAGTTTCTGGGTGGGCCCGAGACACCAGGGTTGCAGGAGCGAGTGGCCAAGAATCCCACCCAGCAAGGTGGAGGTATGGTGGAAGATGGGGACAATAGATAAACCAGCTCCAGCACATGCTCCATTATCCACAAACTTCACTTCCACAACACATTTCAGAGATAAAACCATTAAGAATTATAGATGGCTTCCAAAGAGCACTAAACCCCAAGCCTGGACCCAGTGAGGCTGTGAAGGACTCACCTGGGTGAAACCAGCTCCATCTTGGTTAGAGATTACAGTAAAAGGATCAACGTGTGATTTTATTAGAATCACACACAGGATGGGATGCATTTCCTGCACTTATTTTAGATTCTGTTCATCAATCAAAATGTTTTATCATAAGAATATTTTCTTGTTAGGTAAAGATAAAAGTGAAATACAACATATGTTGATGCAATATTAGGAATTTCATGGCATTACTACAAGTTACATGGGTATGATCCATATATGAATAAAATGGGAATGTGCAATTCCTGGCTAGGAAGAGATTTAGGGAATGCCTACACTTTCTTCAAAATTTTCTCCGAGTAAAATCTAAGTTTCAAATATCCACTTTTCTGTTTCTTCCTCTGTTCTTTTCAAATGACTTAAAGTAATGGACATTTAAAAAAATCCACTTACTTAGATTTATTTAAGTCAATTTTAAATAATTTGAATTCACTTAATTATAAAAAGATCTCTTTAATCTCCTAATAAAATGTCAAGTAGGACCAGAGAGACACGCTGATATCAGCACAAAGAAAGAGAGGTGCTGGCAAAATCGATGGCGATATTAAATTATCTGGGCAAAACTAAGGTTCAGAATGAGTTGGCAAAGAAGAGAGCTGAGGGTCAGAACTTTAGTGGGTGACATCAGTGAAGGGACACAGTAGGCTTTTTAGACACTAGTCCATGGATAAATTATATCCATACAAGCGCAGTGTCCTATCAAATCAGTAGAAGTAAAATTAGATGCCTTTTCTAAAAGGGGTGAGTAGGGTGGTAAATTGTCAACCAGAACTATAATATTTACTTTTAGAACCTTAATTAACCTGGGATATGTTGTGTATATGACTATGGATTAACATAAGGACAAATATATACCCATCTTTTATTTAAAGAGATATATTATAAAATTGCTAGTATATTTCTGTAACTGTATGTGTCAAGTTTGTTAGATGGAAAATCTGCAATATATATATTTCTTCATACATTTCGTTTCTTCACACAAGTTGTTGAAACTTCCTTTGGAAACACTAAGGTATAGATATGAGAGGGTAATGAAAGTTTTAATTGTTCTTCTACTTTTATTTAATAAAAGTGTTTATTGCTTTTGGACTCAATGTAGACATTAAGGTACTACAGAACATTTTGACTGTCAAACCATGGATTTTGTCCTCAGCAGCATTCCCCTATCTTGCAAACATTGCTTCCTGAATTGGGCACTTCAAACACTTTCATAACAGGGACAGATGTAGTGGCTCACGCCTATAATCCTAGCACTTGAGACGCTGAGGCATGTGGATTGCCTGGGCTCGCAGGTTCGAGACCAGCCTGAGCCAGAGACAGATCTCCTCTCTACAAATAGACAGACATTGTGGAGGGTGCCTGTCATCCCAGCTACTTAGGAGGCTGAGGAAAGAGATTCGCTTAAGCCCAGGAGTTTGAGTTGTTGTGAGCTATTACCCATCCACCCCCCAGTGCACTCTATCAAGGGTCACAAAGTAAGACTCTGTCTCAAAAAAAAAGAAAAAATATGTCCACATTAATATTTCAGAGTTGCTTAAGTCAATATCAAATGTGTCCAAAATTAAAAGCTTTATTTTTCACATTGACATTCTTTTTAAAAAACATAATTTTTTTTTTTTTGAGACAGAGCCTCAAGCTGTCACCCTGAAGAGAGTGCTGTGGCATCACAGCTCACAGCAACCTCCAATTCCTGGACTCAAGTGAGTCTCCTGCCTCTGCCTCCCAAGTAGCTGGGACTACAGGCACCCACCACAGTGCCTGGCCATTTTTTGGTTGCAGCCGTCATTGTTGATTGGCGGGCCTGGGCTGGATTCAAACCCGCCAGCTCAGGTGTACGTGGTTGGTGCCTTAGCCCGTTGAGCCACAGGCACTGAGCCATAAAAAACATAGTTTTAAATTATTTGTTTCATTTTTAGAACTGCAGAAAGTAATTATGCAATGGATTATAGAAGATGTATTCTGAGCAGCCAAAATAAGAAGCACTTATTTTGATGTATTCTGAGCAGCCAATAATAAGCATCACTGTGTGGTGTGAAAGAAGAAATTTTTACAAAGGTGCACATTGCTTTTTTTTAAAAAAATAATAGCTTAATTTTAATTGTTGAACATTTTTCTATAATTGTAGATTCACATACAGTTGCAAGAAATAATACAGATAGATCTCCTATGCTCTTTTTTTTCTTTCCTTTGGTGGTAATTTCGCACAAAACTAAAACATCATGACAAGGATTAAGAAACACAATAATTCCATTGCCACAAAGATCCCTCTTATTGCTCTTTTATAGCCACACTTACTTATTTGTGGCCCCTACATCGACCTTCACTCCTGGTAACTGCTGATCTGTATCATTTCTATAATTTTAACATATCAAGAATCATATGGTATAGAACCTTTTAGGACTGGCTTTTCTAACTCAGCGTAATTTTCTAGAGTCATCCAAGCTGTTGCATAAGGCAATAGCTTGCTCCTTTTTATTGCTGGGTAGTATTCAATGGTATGGTTGTTTAACCATTCACCCATTGAAGGACATCTGGGTTGTTTTCAATTTTCAGCTATAATGAATAATGTTGCTATAAATATTTGTGTGCAGGTTTTTGGTGAACATGTTTTCATTTATCTGGGATAAATTCCCAGGAGTGCAAATGTTGGGCGGTATGATACGTTAAATGCTTTTCAGAAACTGCCAAACTGTTTTCCAGGATTGCTGTACCATTTTACATTTCCACCAGCAATGTATGAGCTTCTCTGTATTCTTGCCAGCATTTAATATTGTTTCTTTTATTTTAGTCATTCTGATAGGTGTATGGTGATATCTCATTGTGCTTTTAATTTGTATTTCCCTGATGATTAACAGTGTTTAACACCTTTTCACACACTAGTCATCTGTATGCTCTCTGCAATAAAATGTATCTTCCCATCTTTTGCCCATTTTCTATTGTTTTTATTGTTTTTATGCTGTTGAATTTTGAGATTTCCTATATACTGTCTAGATACTACTACTTTGCCAAATCTATGATTTACAAACATTTTTCCAATCTGTAGCTTATTTTTTCATTACTTAACAGTATTTTTCACAGATCAAAAGTTTTTAATCTATGAAGAACAATTTATCAATTTTTCTTTTTATAGATTATGTCTTTGGTATCAAGTATAAGAACTCTTTGCCTAGCCCTGGATCCCAAAGATTTTCTTCTTCTTTTTTTTTTAATTTTTATAGCTTTTACATGTAGCTATTCAGTTTTCCCAGCACCACTTATTAAACAGAGATTCTTCTCCCCAGTGTATGTTTTTTTCTGTTTTGTCAAAAATGAGATTAGAATATGAGGATGATATCATCTTTGGGTTCTCTGTTCTGATCCATAGTTCTATGTCTCTGTTTTGCTGCCAGTGCCATGCTGTTTTGGTTACTACAGCCTTGTGGTATAGTCCAGTCTGGTAAAGTGACACTTTCTACTTTCTTCCTGTTATATAAGGTTTCATTGGCTATTCGGGGTCTTTTCTGGTTCTAAAGAAAGCTATGGACTATTTTTTCCCAATTCTCTACCATTTGACACAGCAATCCCACTGCCAGGTATATACTCAAAGGAAAAAAGATCATTTTATTAAAGGGATATCTGTACACAAATGCTGATAGCAGCACAACTCCTAATCACAAAGACGTGGAAACAACCCAACTGCCCACCACTACATGAATGGATTAATAAAATGTGGTACATGCATACTATGGAGTGCTACTCAGCCATAAAGAAAAATGGCAATCTGGTATCTTTTGTGACAACCTGTATAGAAAGGGAGACCATTCTTTTAAGTGAAACTCCATAGGAATGGAGAAACAAATCCTTGTATTCAATGCCAGGTTGGAACTGATAGAGCAGCATTTAAGTGCATATATGGAACTAAATCTTAGAGAAAATCAAGCTGTAAGAGAGGGAGTGGGTAAATTTGTATTTATTGAATATAGTGCATACTGTCTGGATAGGGGGCATAATTTAACCTTGACTCAATTTGTGCAAAAAAAAAAAGTACATAAATAAAATGTACCAGCTGGATGTGGTGGCTCACACCTATAACCCCAGCACTCTGGGAGGCCAAAGCAAGTGAATTCCTTTGAGTTCAGGAGTTGGAAACTAGCCTGAGCAAGCGCGGGACCTTGTCTGTAAAAATAGCTGGGTGTTGTGGCAGGAGCCTGTAATCCCAGCTACTAGGGAAGCTGAGGCAAGAGGATTGCTTGAGCCCAAGAGTTTGAGTTGCTATGAGCTATTATGCCATGGCACTCTACTAAGGGAAACAAAGTAAGACTCTGCCTCAAAAAAAAAAAAAAAAAGAAAGAAAGAAAAAGAAAAAAAAACACATGTACCCCTAATATTTTGAAATAATAAATAAAATTTTTGTTGCTTTACATTTTAAGTGAAGTATCCACTTCGAGTTAATTTTTGTATAAGGTGTGAGGCTTAGATCAAGTTTCAATTTTTTGCCTATGTGCGTACAGCTGCTCTAGCACCAGTCTGTCATTCCTCCATGGAGTTGCTTTTGCACCTTAGTCAAATATCAGGTGGGTTTATATGAAGGAATGTATTTCTGGATTCACCTTCTGTTCTGTTTATCTATGTGTCTATTCTTAGTTAATAATACCATGTAATCTTAAGTACTATGTTTATAAAATAAATATTGAAGTTGGATAAACTAATTTTTCTCATTTTTAATTATTCTCTTTCAAAATTGTTTTAATGATCTTAGTCCCTTTGCATTTTTTTGTAAATATTGGGGTATTCTTCTTTTTATTTCTAATTAATATGAGGGTCCAACGATTAGGTTACAAAGTTTGTGTTTGTTAGGTAAGGTCCTTGTTGTACTTGTGCCCCTCACCCATTTATAAATATTTTTTATATCTATAAAAGAATCTTGCTGGGATTTTGATAAGAATTATATTAAACCTGAATATCAATTTGGGGCTAATTTAGATCTTTGCTATATCAAGTCTTCTAATCCATAGCAGGTGTGTCTCTTCACTTCTTTAGGTATATAAATTCTGTACATGTTAAAGAGAAGTTCATCAAGGCATATAATAAAGTACAAAAAAATCAAATGGAAAAAATTCTGAAAGTAGCAAGAGATAAGAATCATATCACATACAAGGGAGTCTCAATACAACTCTGAGCAGATTTAGCAGCAGAAACCCTGCAGGCTAAGAAAGAGTAGGATGATATATTCAAAGTGCTAAAGAAAAATAATTTCCAGCCAAGAATACCTTGGTAAGCTTCCCTTCAGAAACAAGAGGAAAAAATAACTTTCCCAGACAAGCAGAAGCTAGGGGACTTCATCACCACTAGGACTGGCTTACAGAAATCACTAAAAGGAGTTTTTAAAGTAGTATACAAAGTCCACTATTTAATAACATCAAACACACACAAAAGCATAAAGCTCAATGGTATAAATAACACATAGTCATATGCAGAATACTCTACATCACTGAATGGTGATGTGTAAGCAAGTTTATCTCCAGTACAATAGTTAAAAGACAAATCTATTAAAAAGAATTCTAGCTAAAGTTGGGAGGGGATACAGATTGCAAAATGAGATAAATTTTAACATCAAAAACAAAATGAGGAAGCAGAGTAAAAGTGTTAGATTTAAATCTAATTATGTCTTTTCTTTTTGTGTTTGTCATTAGAAATGATATTGTATTAATTTCTGGGTCCACATGCTCCTTGCTAGTTCAAGAAAATGCAATTTTTTTAATGTTTATCATGAATATTGTGACCTGGCGGAACTCATTAGTAGTAGGAAGTTTTTTGTAGACTCCTTAGGATTTAACACATATAATCACATCATCTAGAAATAGGAAATTTCATTTTTTCCTTTCCAATCTGTATGCCTTTGGTTTGTTTGTAGTTATTCTTTATTTCACAGGCTAGACATTCCAGCATTATGCTAAATGATAGTGGTGAGGACGGTGGACATTGTTTAATTCCCAATCTCAGAAAGCATTCACATTTTTACCATTAAGAGTAATGTTTACTGTAGATTTTTGTAGATGGTTTTTATCAAGTTAAAGAATTTCCCCTCTATTTCTAATTCTTCAGTGAATTTTTTTTAATTTGAATGAGTGTTGAATTTTGTTGAATGCTTTCTCTACACCACTTGATATAATTATAAGGATTTCCCTCTTTATTAATTTTCAAATAATGAACCAGTTTTACATCCTAGAATAAACTTCACTTGATAATGGTATATAATTGTTTTCATGTATTGCTTAATTCTCTTTGTGAATGTTTTATTAAGGAATTTTTTGTCTATATTCATGAGGGATATTATTTGTGTGTGCGTGCATGTCTGGGTTTTCAAATCTGGGGAATATTAACTTCATAAAATGAATTGGGAAATATTCCCTCCTCTTCTTTTTTCAAGACAAGATTCTTTAGAATCACTGTTGATTCTTTAAGCATTTGTTATAATTCTCCAGCAAAACAATGTGGGCTTGAATATTTCTTTTTGAAAAGGATTTAAGATTATAAATTTAATTTCCTTAATAGTTTTAGGGCTATTTACATTATCTGTTTCACATCAAGCGAATTGCAGTAGTTTGTTTTAAGAAGAATTGATGTACTTAAGCCAAGTTGTCCAATGTATGTACGTAGAATGGTTTGTAATATTCCTTTCTTATCCTTTTGATGTCTGTAGGTTCTGTAGTGTTGTTCCTGGTTTTACTCTTGAGGTAGGTAATTTCAGTCTTTCTTTTTTTTCCTTTCATTTCAGTTCAAGAACAGCAAGAAATACTTATGTAATGATTAACAGAATATATGTTCTCACTGCCAAAATAGGAAGCTCCTATAACTGTGTATGTGAAGAAAATGTTTACAAATAAAGTGTCTGCATTGCCTCTTAAGTTATCAAAGGTCATTCTGCTTCTAATTCTTAAGTCATTCCCTCACTAACAATAACATTCATTGAATACATGTTGTGTCAAGTAACCTACAGATTTTTTCATGCAAATTCCACAATTCTGCATAAGTAATACTTATTTTTACAGATAGAAAAATTGAAGCTGTTCAAAGGATTCAGATCTAACTTTCTGACAGATTTAGAATCCAGTTCTCCTAGTACTTCAAAGACATGAATACACTTTCCATTGTACTATGCTTCCTTGTTGCTAAAATTATCTAAAATGGCTTCCTACACAATAGAAATTACTGGGTTTTTTTTTAAGTAATAAAATCATGGTTTAAAAGAATATTTTCCCCAAGGTTTTGAAAAAGCAATCGCCATGAGGGTTATCACCAAGTAAGAAATAAAACAGTAGGTAGAAGAACATTAGAGTTTAAACCAGAAAGATGTGACAATGTAACTACTTATATGGATAAATTTAAGATGACATGAAGTTTTAAGAATGACATAATATAGAATTTCCCTTGGACTAAAATATAACCAATATTGTAGCAATTTCTATTCTGCTACAATAGTAATATTTTTAAAAAGATAAGTATTATGATTAATTTTAAGTAACAGTTGTAACTTCTTTTTGCTAAGTAGAAAAAAATTATCAAAATTCCCATTAATAATAGATTTCCTTTTCTCTTGAATGGATTTCTGACAAAGGAATATTCAAAAAACTGATAAGATGGGATATAAGGATATATAGAAAAAAAGTTGAGTAATCAATTTCTAAATAATTAAGAATTGATTATTTAGACGTACATACAAATTTTGTTTAGATTCCCCTTAAAGAAACGAAATCATTAAATTCTGAAATAGTCCATAAAATTCCTTTCTTCGTCTTCTGATGAAATGAATTTCTTAAGTGAGCAAATTAACAAATACTTAATTCATTGGTATCCTAAACTAAAAAGTGCCTTTGTGATTCCTACTATTTCCTATAGGTAAAACTTACCAATACCCACACGGGAGACAGAAGGGGATTTGGAGCAAGGTAGAACTGACTTCAGATCCTCATGTGCTATTTACAGTTTAGTATTTGCATATGTAAAATGGGGATAATATAACCTCCCCCACAGAATTATTATCTGGATTAAAGGAGATAATATAAATGAAGCACTATGATCATGCCTAACTTAGAATAAAGCATTGATAAATACTTATTTTCTTCTCTTACTTTAAGATTTAGCATAAATGGTACCTAACTGAAAGAGGACATTGGTGAAGTAAATCAACACCCTCCTCCAAATAAAAGGCAGAATCACTGAATTAAGTGGAGAAAAGTCTGGCTGAACCTCCTGGACACATTATAGTTTGCAGAGATGAGGGTGGAAGGAAAAGAAGAAATCAGTAGCTCTGTAAGAAAATACAGCACTCAATGGAACACTATTCAGCCATTAAAAAAGATAGAGACTTTACATCTTTTGTATTAACCTAGGTGGAGTTGAAACACATTCCTCATAGTAAAGTAACATAAGAATAGACAATGTACTCAATACTAATATGAAGGCAGCAGACTATCTAATACATGCCTACGTAAGAGAAAAACTCAAATCAATTCAAGGTGGGGGCATGGGGAGAGGGACGGAGGGGGTGGGAACAGGGGTTTATGGCACATCTCTTCGGGACAGGACACAATTATAAGAGAGACTCTAACATATGCAAACATCGTAACTCAATTCTTTGCACTCTCAAATTAACCTAAAACAATTTAAAAAATAAAGAAATAAGAATGAAGAAAACACAGAACTCAGATGTATTTTATCAGTGTGTAAGACAGGCTGTCCTAGAACTTTCAATTATTGCTTTAAGTAGAAACTTTCATGGGCGGTGGGGAGAGGGTCTCTCATGTGAAATAAATGGCAAAGGGCCTCGTAAAACCTCTCCAAACAGCCCATCCATCTCCGATTTGGAGGAAAAAGGGACCTCAGAGCTGTGAGAAAAGAATATAAGGTACACTGCAATTGATCGTGATAAGCTGTTTTAGAAAGCACATCATGGCAGTGCCTCTGCGGTGGCTTTAATTAAGCAGAAAGTTGAATACCAGAGAGATCAAACCTGTTCTTAGCTAGATTTTAGATCTAGGAAATGAATGGACAGGTTTGGAAAAAATGGGGTATCACCTTAACAAACAATCCTATAGGATGAGAATAATTATTTTTTCTTCTGTACAGATAGCAAAAGGAGATCTGAAGAAAATACATACACACACACCACAAAGAAAAATTAAATCATTCATTATATATATATATATATATACACACACAAGCACACATTGCTATATACGTACGTATTTCAAATTTGCAAGTTATTAATATTAGTCTTTGTTTTGCACTTAATGTATTAGTTAACATTTTTATGGTTACCATATGGTTAACAGTTACCTATGTGATTAGTTTTCAAATACTACTGAATATTTTTAGCATATCGCCTTCCATTTAAACAAAAATTTTTATTCAAACTTTTGCTATTAAAAATAGTGCTGCAATGAATACATTTTACAGATTTTTTCCCCTGAGCATTTCATTGGTACAGGTGAGAAATCACTAGACTAGAAATAGTATAAATATTTTTCAAGACCCTTGATTTACATTTCCAAGAAGATTTAGACAAACATTTCCAGCCTAAGTCTACGCAATTATCTGTTCTTGCCTATATCATTGTGAGTTTTCCATACATTTACTAAGCATAGGATATATTTTTATTAAAGGTCTTAAGTACTTCTAAGGTACTAAAATGTTATAATTTTATTTTTCGTTTCTTTGGTATTTAGTGCTATTAAGCATTTCTCCTTTTGTTTAATGAATATTCATCTCTTTCTTTTTTGAATCATCTATTCATATTCTTCGCCTGTTTTTTCCACGGATGTGTCTGTCTTCTTTACCATCTCATAAGAGCTCTTTGTATATTAGAATATTAGCAATTTAATTATCTTCATTTATTATAAATATCTCTATCGCATTTGTTACTAGCGGTTTATTTTAATTGAGTTTTTTGGATGGGGCGTAACAACTTGTATGTAGTCAAGGCTGTTTATTTTTCCTTTCTCAATACTTCTGCAGTTTTAATGTTATATAAATACTCGTGTCTCTAAGATGAAGTTTGAAATATTGTCAGTCTGTGTCTCTGTCTTTCTGTAAATTTTAGTAGTTAATAGAGAAATGATTTCTAAGCTAATCATTTGTAACTGTTGTGACAGAAGCGAGAAAGAGGAAGTGTAAGGATAAGAAGATAAGAGAATGCCTCTCTCAGGGCTGTTATTAATCACTGTCAATATTTCATTAGAGTGTATTGCCTAATGTCTGTTAACATAATTTAACTTATTTAAAAGAGTCTTTTCCTTCACCTATTTTCACTAACTTAATGATCCTCCTAATTCATCATTTCATATATAATTGCTATCTGTTTGTGTTGATATCTTTCTTGCATTTTTTCATGGAATCCAATAGAAAATGAAAAATAGTTTTAGAGTATCTTTTCAATATTCAAGAAAAATTTTAGACAAAAATAATCTTAAACAGATCTAATAATATGGTTTGGGTACTTTACACAGTGGAATTTACTATTTATGGCTTGGTATCTTCTAGGAATGCACCTCAAGTTACGTCAGTTACTCCTATGTCCATTCAGCCAATATTTATGGCCAAGTTCTTAAACACCAAGAATCAAAGAAGTTTCACAGACCAGTAAAGGGGTCATTTACAATTCCTACTTTTATAAACAGTAATGAAATTAATATGCTTTCCCCAGATTTTCCTATCTTTTTTGATGTGAAAAGTAGACTCTTAAAATACACATACAAAAATTCCCTGGAAGAACACAGATATTTCGAAGGAAGCATGGCAAGACTGGGGACCCTCATAGCCTACTATCACCACGAACTTTAGACAGTATCTCAAACTTTTCATAGCCAAAACAGACCTCAGGGCCCTCGTTCACCAGTCTAGCAATACCAAAATAAAATAAACACAATAAAAAATTATAAATGTTGCCCAGATCTCACTATTTTGGTAAATGGCATCGTGATTGTCACAGAGACACAAGCTATAATCCTGGGCACATGTGATTCATCTTCTATATCCCTGAATTCACCTCTACAGTAAATAGTACAGGTGCTAGTTAAAAACATGTCTCAAAACCAACTATTTATCCATACCTCCACTCTCTCTCTTGGACAGCTAGCTATAAGACCTCCTAGTTGTTTCCCTGGCTTTGCTCTTCATAAGGTATTTTCTACTCAGATCATATCACATCCTCGCTTACAGCCCTTCAATGACTTCCAATTGCACCTAAAGTAAAATCTACTCTTCCTACCATGACCCCATTGGCTCTCTATCTTCTCTGGCCTCATCTTATTGCCGTGATACCGTGCTCCAGGCACATATGCCTTCCATCTGTTCTCTGTTACAAGTTCATGTCTCCATCAGGGTCTTTGTACAACTATTTCCTTTTCAGATCATTCCCCGTTCCCCCCGACTGTGCATGGTTGTCCATTCCTCTTCATTCGTGTTCCAGCTCAAATACTACCTCTTCTGGGAGGTTTTCTCTCTCTCTCTCTTTTTAACTTATTCATCCTTAATAATAATGCTACTAATCCAGCATACATTAAAGTAGCGTGGTTGAGAGTACAAGCTCTAGAATCACACCTGAGTTCATATCCTGATGGCAGCATTTACTAGCTCTGTGTCTTCTTTCTTTAATCATTGGGGATTCATTAGGGGTACAGAGAACCAAGTTACACTGATTGCATTTGTTATGTAAAGTCCCTCTTATAATTGGGTCCTGCCCCCAAAAGGTGTGCCACACACTGTGACCCCTCACCCCCTCTCTCTGCTCCCCACCATGTACTAGGTCATCAATTGTCCTCATATCAGAATTATTCATTAGGGATACAAGCTGTGGTATATGTATACCATGGAATGCTATTCAGCCACTAAAAAAGATGGAGACTTTACAGCTTTTGTATTAACCTGGGTGGAGTTGAAACACATTCTTCTTAGTAAGGCATCACAAGAATGAAAAAGCATATTATTCATTAGGGGTACAGAGAACCAAGTTACACTGATTGCATTTGTTATGTAAAGTCCCTCTTATAATTGGGTCCTACCCCCAAGAGGTGTGCCACACACCATGACCCCTCACCCCCTCTCTCTGGTCCCCCACTCCCCCACCCCCCCACCATGTACTAGGTCATCAATTGTCCTCATATCAGAATTGAGTACATTGGATTCTTGCTTTTTCATTCTTGTGATGCTTTACTAAGAATGTGTTTCAACTCCACCCAGGTTAATACAAAAGCTGTAAAGTCTCCATCTTTTTTAGTGGCTGAATAGCATTCCATGGTATACATATACCACAGCTTGTTAATCCATTCCTGGGTTGGTGAGCATTTAGGTTGTTTCCACAGTTTGGCAACTGTAAATTGAGCTACCATAAATCATCTAGTGCAAATGTCTTTATGATAAAAGGGCTTTTTTCTCTAGAGGTCCAGTAATGGGATTGCAAAATCAAATTGGAGGTCTAGTTTCAGTTCTTTGAGGGTTCTCCATACTTCCTTCCAAAAAGGTTGTATTAGTTTGCAGTCCCACCAGCAGTGTAAAAGTAATTTCTTCTGTCGACATCCATGGCAGCATGTGCAGCTTTGAGACATTGTAATGTGGACCATTCTCACTGGGGAGAATCTAGAATAGAGGGAGGTTTTCTCTCTTAAGTAAAGGACTGGCTCCTCCTCCCAATGCTATTGAGCTCGTATCACAATCTGAAGTTATGCTCATTATTTTGTGTTTACTTGACCATTGACTTCTGGAATAGAAGCTCCCTGAGGACAAGGGCCTCTTTTGTGTTACTCACTGTTCTATTCCTCGTACTGACCATGAGGCCCAGTACACAGGACACAATCAGCAAATACATTGAAATGAATGAATGGATAAGGGCATCTCGCTGAAAATGGGGTGGGAAAGGGTTAAACTAGCTGATGCTCAGCTCTTCTTCTGAAGAAAGAAGTTGACCAAGTAGAGACACCAGTCTGTTAGAAGATATGGCCGGGTGTGGGGGCTCACACCTAGAATCCTAGCACTCTGGGAAGCCAGAGTAGGTGAATTGCTTAAGTTTAGGAGTTCGAGACCCGCCTGAGCAACAGTGAGACCCCGTATCTACTTAAGATGAAAAACTGAGGCAAGAGGATTTCTTGAGCCTAAGAGTTTGAGGTTATAAGCTATGATGCCACAGCACTCTACCCAGGGTGATAAAGTGGGACTCTGTCTCTAACAACAACAAAAAAAATTACAAGTATGAAAGTGAATTATGTGGCGCAGACAGGGAAATCACATTATCTCTGTGAACTCATTGTTTTCAATATATGTAGATACAGAAATATAGATGTAAGTGTATATGTATTGTATTAATATATACACATCTCTCCCAAATACAGATATATACACACACACACATATATTGTGCATATGTATAAATATTGCCCAACCCTGATCACTGACGGAGCCTAACAACAGTGACATCCCAACAGCAATCAGTATACTTGGTGCCAAGGTCTGGGCTTCTGATTACCATCTTATACTAAAAGAGAATAAAGCTTCCTAGAGAAATGGCTGATTCCATATTTGAGATTGGAAAGCATATATGAGATAAGCCTAGAATATCTTGATGTTCTGTGAAACAAGGAACTGCTCGAAGAACAATGGAAAGTATAAGTCAAAAGGACTCAGGAGGGGTCCCTTTGGCAAAACTCCAAATAATTTAAGTATCAAAACAAATAATGATAGTAATGGAGGATAACTCATTGAATAAAATAAGAAACCATAGGTGTCTGCAGATAGAAATAAATAAATGAATTAAATTGAATGTTTAATAAGAAATGGGACATTAATGTAGTTTTAAAGTATGTCCCCACAAATACTTAAAAATTTCAGAAGGTGAAGAATAATTTTACAGTAGAGAAGCTTTAAAGACCTCACCTTAGTCAAGTGATTGAGGTGAACATTATTATGAAAAATCAAAAACCATGTAGCACTTTCAAGGATGCAATAAGAAAAATACAGAGCACCCTCTGGATCTTTCTGACAAAGATGAATTTCCTGAATCTACATTCTACAATATAGATGACCTGTTATCTTCAAATATGCAATGAATTTAAAAGTTAAAATAAGACTGAAGGATTGTTCCAGATTGAAGGAGATTAAATAGAAATGACAGCTATTAAAAATGCAATGTATGATTCTAAACAAGATACTTTTATCATAAAAGATATTATTAGTAGAACAACTGATAAACTTCGAATGGAGTCTTAAGATTGAATGGTAGCAATGTATCAAAATTAATCATCTGTTTTTGATGATCATTTTCTAGTTACAGATAAATGTCCTTGAAATAACATGCCAACAAAATGTTGGGAGTTGATGAGGCATCATCAGATCAGTAGCTTACAAATAGTTTTTTTGTTTTGTTTTGTTTTGAGACAGAGCCTCAAGCTGTCACCCTGGACAGAGTGCTGTGGCATCTCAGCTCACAGCAACCTCCAATTCCTGGGCTCAAGCGAGTCTCCTGCCTCCACCTCCCAAGTAGCTGGGACTATAGGCGCCCACCACAACTCCTGGCCATTTTTTGGTTGCAGTCATCATTATTGTTTGGCAGGCCTGGGCTGGACTCAAACTCGCCAGCTCAGGTGTACGTGTCTGGCGCCTTAGCCCGTTGAGCCACAGGTGCCGAGCCACTTACAAATAGTTGTAGGAAAACAAGATCTATGTGTTACATCTCCAACTTTTCTGTGACTTTCTGATTGTTGTGAAATACAAAATAATAATAATAAAATGAAGAGTACTTTTTGAGAAATGTAGAAGTTAAGTCAGAGGCAGATAAGAATGACAGCAAAGGAGCCATTCTGGGAGTTTTTTCAGTATTTGATTCAAAAGAATTAAGACAGTTGCAGTGGGAGTAGAAGAGGAAAGCTTTGGGAGACTCTTAGGAACAGAATTAACATGCTTTGGTGGCTAATTAGACAGAGGCAGAGAAGGAAAGGGAGGAGTCTAGAGGGACTCAGATTTCTGGCTCATGTAGATAGTAGTGCAATCAGTTGATATAGGAAAGGAAAAAGATATTTGTGGAGGAAGATGGTAATTTTGATGTCTGCCAAGTTAAGTATAGTGATTCTTGTCTTCCAAACACTCTAGGTTACTTGGCCAAATGAAATACATTAATATATTATTATGTATAGTTTAGTATAAGGCTGAACTTCAATTCTCTAGCCTCACATTTCTACAAGAAGGGGAATTCTATGAACGTAATGTTCTTGGCCCAGACTCTCCCTCTTCATTCCTTTGTCCCCTAAAGAATTAGAGTTTCACAGCTGTAAAATGCCTTGGCAGAAGGAACTAAGCATGCTCATCACTGCCTGTTCTGGGTTTCTCCTCTTCAGAGCCAGTATGTCAACATAATGAATGTTTTGTGCTCTTCAACCTACTATGTAGGTTGTCTAACTATGACAGGGACTGACTGGGATGTGTGTCTACTTCAAGGGTGAAGTTACAGCAAGCACTCTCAGCCTCATAACTACAATCATATTGTCTGATCAGTTCCATCAATAACAATAAAAAAGTATGCCATTTGATTTCAATTTTTCCATTCAGATAATAGTTACCAAGCATCAATTGTGTACCAGTCACCACTGTTCTAGGTGCTGGGATTGAGCATTTAATAAAAAAACTAAAAAAGAAGAAAGGAAGGAGGGAGAGAAGAAAAGAGGAAGGAGACTGGGAATCCATTTCTCAACTGGTTCTGAATCTGGGAGAGAAAGAAAGAAACAGGGTCGATTTGTCTTTAAATCAAAAAAATTGTGAATTTTTTTTATTTCTCATATTGTATTTTCTAATACAGTGCTTAAACTTACTGAAGTGAGCCCAATTAATATACAATAGAATGAACAGAATAATATTGTCTTATAGGGAAAATTAAAAATGCTTTTAATTAAATTTTTAGTTTTAGACATTTAGCACCATTGATTAAAAACTTGGTTTTCAACACGTCACACATACAGATAATTATTTTACCTTTCCTCATACACAGAATGGGAATCCTAACGGTCCTATAAATCTCACGTGGTTGCTCAAAGTATAAGCATAGACACCATACAGCTACCACTCTGTAACTTATTAAATAAACGATATTTATTGGTGTGTCAAGGTGTTCCCTTTTCTCCACAGTGTCGTTTTGGGGAGATGAGTAGAAACCAGAATGGAATTGCTAGGCTCAGCTATAAAAACAGTCTATGAAATACCCTGGACTATGTTTCTCAAATTATGTTTTGTGGATCACTAGTTGTGAAATATTTCAATGGGTACACAGGAGTGACAGCAGGAGAAAGCTCTGAAAAAAATCATTCTGCAAAGAAATTGTTTTACCCTATATGTCCCCAATATATTTGACCATGCAAACCTTTTTTCCAAGAAGATCATTTATAGAATGAGCACTTCATAGAATATTAGGGCATTTAGATTAAAAGACAAAGGTTAGAATATGTGGTTGGGACTTCCTGGTAAATTTGGCATAGTTTTTAACTCAAAAGGTTATAAATGACTTATTCATCCTGCTCTACTCCGTGAACTGTATATCTGCCTGCTACAGTTTTAGATATGGTTTGTTTATTCCCCACCTAAACTCCTGTTGAAATCTGATCCCCAGTATGGCAGGTGTTGGGATATGGAGCCAAAAGAAAGGCGACTGGACCATGAGAGGACCCTTCGTGAATAGCTTGGTGCTGTTCTCGCAGTAGTGAATGAGTTCTCGCGCTGGAAAGTCTACATTAGATTTCATGGAGTGGATTAGTTCCCTGGGTTGTTATAAAGCCAAGATGCCCCTTAAGTTTTGCCTCTTTTCACTTGTCTGCTTTCCGTTTGACCTTCTTCCATTCTGTAATACAGTGACTGAAGCCAAGAGGATACCAATGGCACACCTCCTCCAGTCCTGCGCCTCCTCCAGAGCCACGCCCCGACCAGCACCACGCCCCCTCCAGCCCCACGCCCCCTACAGCCCCACGCCTCCTCTAGAGCCACGCCCCCAGTGCCATGCCCCCTCCAGCCCCACACCTCCCCCAGCTCCACACCCCATGCAGCCCCGTTCCTCTTCCAGTGCCATGCGCCCTCCAAATTAGCCTCTTTTCTTCACAAATTACCTAGTCTCAGTTATTCCGTATATCAACACAAAACAAAGACACTGCCACTTCACCTACTTAACTCCCACTCAAATGTAAAGGTCAATTTGAAGATCCCTTCTCTATAATAATCTTTATTACTCTTTTCCTAAGAGAGGCCTGACTCAAGATATGATTTAAAGAAAAGCTAAAAGACCAATTTGTAAACTTTTTGGTCTCACGATCCCTTCGTGACCTTAAAAATTATTAAGAACACTAAATAGTTCATATCCTTTAATATTTTATGTATTAAAAACTAAGACTAAACATAAGACTACACAAGTGTATATATATTCCACCAGCCATCGGAGCTGACGTTATCACATGCCCTACAGCTTCTGAAAAACTCCATTTAGCACCAATTTTCAAATAAAAGTAGATAAAAGCAAAATGTCTTTGCATTATAATGAAAATAATTTTGACCTCACGGATCTTCAGGAAAGATTTTAGAGGGCTGCGAAGGGATCCAGAACTACATTTTAACAACTGTTAGCCTAGGTTTTTCGATGGATTGGAAGTGAGATGTGAGAGAGATACAGGGTTCAAGGATGGGGTCGAGTTTTTTAACCTAAGCAGCCACTCACTGAAATAAAAGGTTTAGTGCTATACTCACTAAGCTTAACCCTTTGCGATTAGAGTAGCCTATTGGATGTGAGCCTGGAAACCAGGGAAGTCTTCAGGCCTGGAGGTAGAAATTCAGGAGTAATCAGCATCTAGATAGTCTTTCATAGCTATCTGGACAAGAACACGTGGAGATAGAGTAGAGAAGAGGCCTCAGGATGATTCTTGGATCATTCAATCAATGAACTCCATCTTTGTGTGAAATCCTAAAGGTTATCAGTTTAGAGCACAATATCCCTCAGCTGATTATAATGTTCTTTTAACTCTTCCCAGGAAGTAAGAACAATATAACCTAAATATTGTACCCTCACATTAACTTGAATAAAGTTAAAATAAAAAAAGAAAAGAAAAAGTTCTTTTAGTGTAGAATCCATATTTTAGTCATTTACATATTCAAAACATAACTCAAAATCCCTAGCACACTGTGGGCACTCAACTATGCATTTTGAATCAATGAATAAATAAATAATGTATGTGTTCTAAGGTACTTTCCAGGATTTTAGAATAGGTAAGATTAGGAAATGGAGGAGATTAGCTTCAGATTCATATCTTAGGTATACTATTCGTCATGTAGTCTAACAGTCTAAACTGCCCTTAAATTTAGAGGCCTGGGTGATTGTAGACTTTTAACTTTCCATGTGCAAGTCGATAACAAGTGGCCTAACAGGAAGGATAAGATTGTATTTCAAATTCTAGTCTGCCACTTAAGATATTTAAAGCAGTAATGCCAACTCTATTTTCTAAACACTTTATTTTTCAAGGAAATTTTTCCCAGAGAATGTTTTCATCAATGCATTCTTATTCAAACTGTCTAAAGATGCTTTGAAGGAAAAACATGCCAAAGAACAGCATCTACTGAGGTTTTTATGAATGTGAGAGAAACAAAAACAAACATAAAGGAAAAAAGAAATAAAATCTGTTGTTATCAATGACGATATACATACATAATATACAGAATTGCATCTTGTGCTTAGAAAAGGAGACAAAAATAATTTCTTTACATGTAGAGGTGTCAGGTTACAAATAATAACCCATTATTTCTGGTAGATTAATGCAGCCAGGATTTCTTCCAATGAGGAGAAAAAGGATGAATAATATTCTACTGATATATGATTTACATGACCACTATAAGAAGTGATGGTGATTTTAATCATTAATGGACGATGCAGTTCATAGTGGGTGCTTTCTAGACTATGACTTTTCCCTCTCCTTCATTAGCTCAGCCTGATCCCCTGATAAATACCAGGCCATTTATCTTCATTGGTTTCTCTTACATTTCCAGTTTTAGGAATTATACTTCCTTAGTTCTTCTTATGTAGATGCTTTAATACATTCCTTTTGGAAAAAAGTTTGAAGAACACTTAGGGAATTAAAAGTAGACCTTCCATTCAATCCTGCAATGCCTCTACTAGGTATATATCTAGATGACCAAAATCATTTTACAACAAAGATATTGGCACCAGAATATTTATTGCAGCCCAATTCATAATTGCCAAGTTATGGAAGCAGCCCAAGTGCGCATCAACCCATGAATGGATTAACAAATTGTGGCATATGTATATCATGGAATATTATGCAGCCATAAAAAAGATGGAGACTTTACCTCTTTTACATTTCCATGGATGGAGCTGTAACATATTCTTCTTAGTAAAATATCTCAAGAGTGAAAGAAAAGGTATCCAATATACTCAGTACTATTATGAAACCAACATATAATCACCCATACTTCCATATGAATGATAAAACATAACTATAGCCCAGAATGAAGGAGGGAAGAGGAGGGTGGGGGGGGCAGGCTGGGTCGAGGGAGGATAATTGGTGGGACTTCACCTATTTTGCATAATGCAAGGGTCCATATCAAATCTATTAAGAGTAGAGTATAAATATCTTAACACAACAATTAAGTAAGTGAGGTAAAGGCTATGTTAACAAGTTTGATGTAAGCATTCCAAATTGTATATAAAATCAGCACATTGTACCCCATAAATGCATTAATGTACACAGTTATGATTTAATGAAAAAATAAAAATAAATAAAAGGTGACAAATCTCAACTAAAAAAAAATAGAACCCCCTTGATCATGTTGTTAAACAAAGAAAGGAATAAGAAGTTGCAGGTGGGATCACTCACTTTCTAACATCTTCAGAAGATTCAAATGATTTAGAGAACTTAAAAAGATTCCCAAATACATTTTCTAAAAGCCAATATTGCCTCACCACAGCCACTTGTGATGAGACCGAGAAAGAGAGAACATTGTAAAATAAAGGTCTCATTTCAAATGTGGGCAAACATCACCATTCTAACAACAAAGAAGGTCACTACATGGCTTTGCAATTTACACAGTACTCTGGCACATTTCATCTGGTTTGAGCCTGACTACATTTCTGAGAACCAGGAAAGGCAAATACCATTGTCACTGTGCTGACATACAAATTGAAGATCAGAAGGGTAAAATATACGGCATGTGATAGAAGAAAAGATTAGAATTAAATTCTTAGAGAAAGCCACCACCACAAGTAAGTTTGCCACTTATTCCATGACTTTCCACAAACCATCCATAGTTTTCCCAGGAATACATCGTCAAACATACTTGGCCTAGACAGACAGATTTAATTGGTCAGGGATGGCACACAGGCATCTTTTTTTCTTTTAAAGCTTCCCAGGAACATTCCTATTGCTGTGGACTCCTGGTTGATTGCTGGGTCTCACTGACTTGTTTTTAAATTATTTTCCTTTCCATATTGCTTTGTTTCACCTGTTACCTTGGTATTATTAGTATAATCATTCTGTGTTTAGCATTTTCATCAATTTTTGTTTCAAGTCTCAAAATGACTTAATACAATCTTCTCTGCTTCCTGTCTTTAGGCTACAAATTTTGACCATATATGTTTTTGCTCTTCTTCCTTTTTCGGATCTATTATTCTCTCCTCAAACTTCATCCCTCTGGAATATCAATATTCTACCTTGCTTATTTTTCTCCCTAATGAGCTAATTAGCATTAATAGGAAGGCAATTTGAGTTAGGAAATCAGATTTCTTCTTTATAACACTGAGAAAAGTATTCAGTCTCTCTAAGCTTCAGCCCCAATCGGTAAAATTAAAAAAGAAAAATACCTACCTGATAGAATTTTTTTTATATATAAAATAAATGAAACACATACTCAAAAGAATGGTTCAGTATCCAATAAAAAATACTTCAAAAGACTATCTCTTTGAAGATCTTTTTATTCTTTGTCTATTTTTGCTTCAACTCAATACAATATTCTGTACTCTTTCTGAGTTATATGCCTCTGCTTTTACATACCCACTCTCATTTCTAATTTTAAAATTTAGCATATGTACTCTATAACCCCACAGTGCCCAGAAAAATGTTATTCTAGATTTGGCAAGAATTTTATATAACCCCATTTCTAACTCTTAATAATGGCAGAGAGATGTGGTATGATTTATTATTAAGCCACTTTATTATTAGCTCATTATGCACATACAGGTCCAGAGTATCCAAAATATTTATTCCTTTCAGGATGAACTGGAACCTGATGTAAACAGAGTCCATGATGGGTAAAGGAGTTCAGGAATGGCTTGTCTTTCTTCAAATCATCTCCTTTAGTCTCTTGAGAGCTCTGACCCTTTGACCTTTCTCTTTCTTTTTTTTAGCCTGTATAACTTCTTTCCAGTACAGCCCCTTCTTGGTTGCAAAAGAACGCACTTGAAAGTCATTGCGTTTTCTTTTCTTAGAGTTTCATAGTTCTCTTTGTAGAGATCTTTCACATTCTTAGATATACTCCCAGATATTTCATCTTCTTTGCACTATTATAAAAGGAATAGAGTCCTTGATTGCTTTTTCTCCTTCACTATTGTTGGTATATATAAAGGCTACAGATTTGTGAGTGTTAATTCAGTTAGATTTGTTTATGGCAACAAGAACAAAAGTGGTCTAAACTACCATATGTGTAAGCTTTCTTCCTTCTCAGGGGTCAACCCCCAACTGTGTAA
>CAUYON010126734.1:0-24283 GCA_963573935.1 Arctocebus calabarensis | reverse complement strand
TCTGGTTTTATAATTTGATATTGTAGTAAGCATTTTCTTATATTTTGACATAACTTTGGTAAATATAGCTTTAATACTTACATAGTATGTCAGCATATTGCTGGGAAATAGTTTAGTCTATTTTTCCTGTTGATCATTTAGGAATCTCTTTCTCTATATATTTTTTTAACTACTACAAATAACATTAGTAGTTAACATTAGTAGTTAAATGTTACTTGTAGCATGGAGGGTTAGGGTTAGGGTGTAATGGGAGGCCCACTAGTGATAGTCCCATGATTTTATCTGGAATGTATCAATTGGATCCAGTGAAAGTGAGAAGCCAGGTCAGCACAGGAAGGGTGATCAAGTTCAGATGTAAGTTCTGAGATTGCTTTGAAAGTTGGAAAAAACCTTCATAGTCAGTAGAAAAAGAAAATAACATCAGTAAATTAATGTTTTTTTCTGTCCATAAGTGGGAGTAAAGTAGGCATAATGATTTAGAAGCCAGACTCCAGGGTTAAAATGCCCAAATTGAACTCCTGCTTCCACTATGTATGAGCTGTGTGACCTTGGCCAAGGTACCTCAGCTTTGTCCTTGTAAAAAAGAAGGCGATCAGAATGTATACTTGCCAATGTTGTTAGAATTACTTGAGCTTGAAGAATCTTTAATACAGAGCACTTACTAACTGCCCTATGAACATTTGTTATCGTTATTATCGTTCCTTGTGATGAACTGGCTAATAAACAGATGCATATGAGGCATTATGAAAAGAGCAGATAATTTTCAAGACCTTTACCAAGACAATTGATTGCAACTTAATGAGAAATCACAAACTGTTTGTTTCCGAGTGAGTGACACATTACCTTGAAAAGACACAAACTCATAAATGCAAATTTCAGATTTTTCCCATGTATATGAACTTGATGCTTACATGTTTAAAAAGTGAGAGTAGTTTGGTATAAAATGCAATTTGATATTCAGTAATAACTAGTATTTCTGTAACTTTCTTTTAATCTCATAAGCATGCTTTCCGCAATAAATTTAACGCTTTTAAATGTTTGTTTATATTTTTCAGAACCCTTTAACTACTTACAGACAAGAATAAGTTATATTTTACAAATTGGTAATGCAAGTAGCTTTGGTAGATTTGATTAGTGACAAGTACATAAGATACAATCAGTATGCTATGCCTCCTTCTGTAACTCCCATTACACCCTAAACATCAAAACTACTTTTAAGACAAGTTAGTATGATTTAAAAGGAACAGATCTCATGAATTAAACTTCTAGAAAGCCTATCTTTGGTAACAACCCGAAAGAGATTAGACAAAATAGATAAGCATTTGTTGGGCACCTTGTCTATGCTTGGAACTGAGCTGAATTTTGCAGCAATAAAGAAAAAGTCCCAGTCCTTATCTCTAAGGAGCAAAAGATAAGATTCCAAGTGACAAAACAACAGTGAAATATCTAGGACGTTACGAACTACATTGTCCTGTCTGGTGCAGACCTGCCGAATTTGAGAAGAGAAAGAGAAATATTTACGGAAGGCCGAGGTAGCCCAGAAGGTTGCATGGAAGGCTTTGACTTCATTTAGGCGTTCTCTGGGGAGAAAGAACTGAGAGATGAGGCGGCCATGGGGTCGTGAAGATGGGGGGCTTAGCTCTGCCACTGATTGCCTGCCAGACCCCAGGCTAGTTGTTTAAATTCAGTGAGCTACAGGTTCTTCATCTCAAAAAAGAGGACCCACTGCAGTGGAGCGCTGGGTGCACTGGGAAGCTCTGCTGGGCGTTGGGGGGCTCTAAATGAGGACAGCACGAGTAAGGGCAAATTGCAGAGCAGTCTGCCCAGAGACGAGGGATCTGCTCTTTCACAGAGGGAAATCTTCCTGTCGGCACACTATCTGACTTTTCTGTATCAATTTCATTGTGAAATAAAAATTGGAAAATCAGCTCTCTCGGAGGTCTTGGCTTCACTATGGAGTTACACATAAAGAACAGTCTAGAATTCAAAAGCAGCTAAAAAGGACCCCAATGTTACATGGCTCAAGGAATAGCAAAAGGGATACCATTCGAAGCCCATAGTGCTTCCCTTGCCCCTGTCTCTCTCCTCTCTGTCTTCCCCACTTTGAGCTCCTCGTGGGGTGGGGGCTTCTCCTCCCTGCCTTCTCCCTGGCACCTGCCTCCTCATACCACCTGTCTGTGGTTTCCCCTCCTCTTCACTCTCTTTTCCCCTCTCCCTGCATTTTATCATGTAGCTCTATCTAGCTTTCAACATCTGTGCTTTTTCACCTTTAGTTATCTCTCTCTGGTCCCACTCTTCTCTACTATTCCTTTCTGTTTTAACATTTTATTGTAAGTATTTTCCAAAATATAAAAAAATTGGGAAAAAATTGTGCATTGAATACTCACATAGCTACTATCTAGTTTCTATACTTAACATTTTGCTCTATGATCTTATCATGTATTGACTCACTTGTCCATCTCTCTCACTCTCTCTCCATTTGTCATATATTAAATATTTTTTATTGTGGCAAAATACACGTAACATAGGGTTTACCATTTTAACAATTTTTAAATGTACAGTTCAGTGGGATTAAGTGGCATTGCATGTTGTTGTGGAGCCATCTCTGCCATCCTTAAACATCATTTCTGAGTGTGTATTCTAAATCACATTTAGAATCACACAGGATTCTAAATCAGAAGACTGGAGAACAAGTTGGGACAGTCAGAACACCCTGGAATCCTAAGAAAGAGAGATTGGGAGGAGGGAGACAGACAAACACTCACTTATGAACAAATCTTGTCTCTGTCATATATTTCTGTACAATGGAGATGATTTTCAACCTAGTTATTTACAACAGCTAAAGTAGATAATGCATTTAAAAGCATGTAGCAAAGGACTTATTTAATGGCACTTGCCATTTACCATTTAATGGTACTACTTGCCAAAGTTTTACTTTCTAAAACAACAAAAAGTAAAACAATTTTGCTCAATAAGTATAGACTAGAGATATGCTTCAGTAACAAAAATCCCCCAAATCATACATCAGGGGCTTAAAACAACAACAGTTTATGTCTGCCCTATTCTTTGGGTTCATTGTGATTTGGAAGGAGGAGGTTTCTTCTCTGTCTCCTACCCTCAGGGCCCAAGGTGATGGAATAGTCATCATTTTGAACATGCGCAGTTATCATGGCAAATGAAAGAGCACCAGGGGGAGTTTTGCGCTAGCAATTAAAGGCTCTGACCAAGAGCGGGGAGCTGGGTACTTCCTCTCACAGCTATTGGCCAGAGCTAGTCACATGACCCCACCCAACTGGGAGGGTTTGGGAGGTAACCTAGCCTAGTGTGTGCCAGCAAGGAGAGAGAAATCGGTACATTTGGCTAACAACGTTAGTCAACCCTATAATCTCAAACCACTTCCCTGTTAGAACCACCCCTGGTCAGGATTGATGATAATAACAAATTTGTGACATTTACTAAGTGTTCACCATAGTCCAGGCCCTGGGCTTTGCTTTTCTTGTATAATTAAATCTTCTGAGTAACTCTAGGAAGAAGGTAGCAATAACAGTCTTATTGAAAAAGTGAGGGCATTCAGGGGGCATGTGCAAGTACGCAACGTGGTTGTAGAGAGAGGGGCAGATAGAACTTGGGTTCAGACTCCAGAGCCGACCTGGGACTGAAACTTCTCCACGGCCCCTCAGTGAATTCGCCTTGCCTTTGCTTTGGCTACTTCCTGCTCACACAGAACCACAGACAAAGGCCTCTCTCTGACTCTCTTTACAGTTTAAAGCCGCTAGATGCCTGTCCAGAACAGAGTTTAGCAACATTATGCTCCCTCAGTAAGTGTTCAGAGCACCTCGGTGCTCTAGTCAGGAGATAAAACAGCTGTTCTTTCCGAATGGCTTACACTGAAATGTAAATGAACAAGGACATTAAAAAAAAAAGAGGGAAAAAAACGAAAATAGGTTTACGTTCTTGCCTTTTAAAATTTTTATCATTTCCCATCCAAGCTTACTGTTTTTGTTTAATCTTGCCATTCCTTTTCTTCTTCCTTGTATGCTCTTTTTCTTAGGGATATGCAAACTTTATTAGTCAGCTCCTCTTTCAAGCTCTGTGTGCTTTTGTGTTTGAGAATTGGGAATCAGGTACTTTTACTGTTAGCCTCCGGGTGGATCTGAGCAGGAGGAAGCTTTATGAATAATCAGAGTTGACATCTCCAGCGTTGTTCCTTCATTATAAATATTGTTAAAGGAGCTGTGACCACCATGGGCTCCCACTGAACAGCGTGTGTAGGGGAGGCAGAGGGAGCCTTTGATTTCAGCTCCTTTCTGGTTATCTCTTCGCTGATGACCCTGGTGTTGACAGGTCTCTTACATTTGGCTGCTTTTTTTTTTTTTTTTTTCAGAAAGTTTCTCTTCTATTAGCATAAGTGTTTGGACTGCAAGAAGCCCGGTTCATCTCTCCGACTCCAAAGGCTAAGAACCATAGTTAATATTAGCGATCTGTGTTGCCTTCTGAATTGCTAATGAATGTTGAGCTGCTTTGTGACTTTAACCATTGTAATCCCATTTGGATTATTTATAGCTTGAGGATCTTTTTCAAGGGGAAAACAAATGACAGGGCCATTTTCCTTACCTCGTGAGTGAGCCCAGGCTGCACACATGTCTGAAAAGATACCAGTATTCTATACATCTGCCAAGGTGCCCCTCACTTGTTCCCTACTGATCCCTGGTCATGTCACTACCAAACTGTCCTTTAGATAATTCATGTTATCATGACACTATTTCCATTTTCAAAACGAGGGAGACAGGCAAACTTGAATTTATATCACTTGGGTAAAACTTTGCAAATTTTCTCTGCCTCCCCCACCCCAGGCCCACTGTCTTCTGTTCTCCCACCAGTAGATTTACCAAAAGTAATTGGAACCTATTAGACGCTAAGACATTTTACAGACTTCACCTCATTTTCTTCTCCTCACCGCCCTCTGAAGAAGACGATAGTGCTGTTCTGATTTCCTTAAGAGATACTGCAATCTAGACTCTGTAGTGAAGGGACTTGCCCAGGCTCACAGGATGAGTCAGGGTTAGAACCGGGGCTAAAATGCTGGGCTCCTATTTCAAGCCATTTACTCTCCCACCCAGTCTGTGTTTATTAGCTATACTCGCCATTCATTCATTTCACCAGCATTATTGAGCCTTTATTTTGTTCTGTATGCTGGGATTACAAAGATAACGAAGGAAGAGTCATCAGGAGCTCAAATCCTGGTGGAGGAGAAAGGCTTGTTAACTGGTGGTGGTGGAACTAACTACTCATTGCAAGGTTGAAATAGGAAACTGCGGGGACATGAAGGAGAGACATTTAAATTGTTCTCAAGGTCTTAGGGTTGCTTGGAGGAAGTGATAGGAGGGGATGGATATTGAGTTAGAAAGATAAAAAGGCAGGTTTCTCTGCAAAGGAGCTGAGAGGCTACTTTGGGGAAAAGAGATATTATATTTCTTTGTTGAGGCCCTTGAAATACACCTCAAATACTGTACTTTTGATTAAGCGTGCCAAAGACTTTGATGTATACGAGGGCTGCCTGGAAAGTATCCAGTCACATAATTTGAAAAATTATTTTAACAGTGACTGGATACTTTCGGGAACACCCTTATATATGTGTGCACTTGAGGATCAAAAGTCCACATTGCCCAATTTTGTGCAAAAATGCAGTTTTGTTTTTTCAGCTGGGGCATCGGGAAGACACCAGAAATAGCAGATTTGAGGAGGAATCTCATGCATTTAATTTTGGATTACTGCATTGAGATGTCTGTAGGAAGGCTGAGTAGAAATGTAGGCATTTGGCTGGGATGGGGCGCTAGTGGTCTGGGGGTCAGGAGAGTAACCTGGGCTGGAGATGTGATTTAGAATTCGTCAGCATCCAGGAAAACCGTGAAGTCAGCATGCAAAGAGGTGGGAGAGAAGAGGCCCAAAGTTTGAGCCCTCAAATGCACCAATGTTTAGGTGATGAGCAGAGGGAGAGCGTCTTCAGAAAAGGCTAGAAGAACTCACTAAAGAGACAGGAGGGAAATCAGGGGAAGGTGGTGTCATGGAACCCTAGGGACTCTCCTCACAGAACATTTCAAGGAGAGAGAGAGCTCAGGACAGGTTAATGGGCCTGTCAGGCGTGTCATTTTTAATGACACATGTCCCTGGTTCAGCACGGAGCCTGCACTGTCAGCCCTGGTGAGAGTGGTTTCGGTTTTGGGGTGGGGGGAGCTCTGATGTCCAACCCCAGGCATAATAGAGTGAAGAAAAGCACAGGAATTGGACATCACCTTTTGTGAGCTGGCTTTTGGAAAATGAGAGCTCGCTTTTTCTGAGGAAGGGGAGAGATGTAATGAAGTAGCTGGAGAGGGCATTGGGATCGCGGGTGGAAGGGGGCGTGAGGATGCTGACTGGGAGTGTGGAGCAGAAAGAGGGGCAGCAATCGGCTGAGTAAGTCTCCAGAGTGGGAGGGGGTGCAGCCCAGGGCAGAGAGCTGGAGGATCAGCCCAAGGAAGAGGAATCTTTTCCCCTGTCAAAGGGAAAAAGACTGCAGAATGGTTCAAGACTTGAATATGTAGCAAGGATCAAGACCCCAGGCTAATTTGCTGAGTGCAACCTAGGTGCCAGGCACGGCTATTCACGTGCATAAACAAAATATGTTGTAATCCTCATACCATACATGGGAAAAGGGAGGATGAAAGAAGTAAATTTCCCAAGCCACAGCTGGGAGTGTTAGAGCTGAAATTCGAACCCTTGCTCTGCTGAATGCTGGAGGCAGGGCTAAAGACTCAGCCAAGAATTAGAGAGCTTCTGTGGCGAGAAGTCTGACTCTGGTTTCCTTACTTGCCCCCTCTTGACTCCTTCCCCAAGCTGGCTCTTTCTTTATCATTCAAATGAATATACTTTGAGCAGGGTGGGGTGGTATATGCCTGTGTTCTCAACAACTCAGGAGGCTGAGGCAAGAGGATGCTTGAGCCCAAGAGTTCTGACTGACGTGGCCAATATAGCAAGACTGTCTCTAAAATAAATATATAAAGAAAATAATTTAATGCACTTTGGTCCTTGGGGGTCAAATAATGTGTGTGCTTCAAGAGTGTGAATATATGACATTCCTTTATCCAATTATCTGTATCTATTCATCATCTCTGTGAGTTATTCTGTGCAGTAGTCAATGTTTGTGAAACTGGAGTTTCTAAGTGCATTTTAGGGGAGCGATACCTTTTCTTTGGGGATTTATTTATTTATTAATATTATTATTTTTTATTACATCCTAAACACATAGATCATGTATATATTAATGCATTTATTTGGGGGGGATTTATATTTCTCTTTGTTTTTATGTTAAGAAAATCTCAGAAAATTCTAATAGAACTATACTTTGGGTTGCTGAGATAATCACCTTGTAATTAGCCCCTGTCCCACAATTTCAGGCCTCATGTTGCATTTGGATTTTTAATTGTGTTGGCATGAAGAAACAATTATGTTTGTTGATTTGGGTTAATGAGAAAAGCTCAGAGGCTTAAGATGTAAATAATAAATCTACATGAAGTGAGGGGCAAATGGTTTCACTTAGTAAATATTTAGTAGTAGGTGCTAGGGGAGAAGAATTTGGAATGCTCTAGATTCTTCCTAGGGATACAGGAGGAATCTGCAATATCAGTACTGCTTTCAGGGAGATTACATTCTGTTTGAGAAAATTACAGTAACAAAAACCAGGTAGCATGTTTTTTAGAGTTTAAGTGAGTAGTGTTTTATGAGGGATTTCTGGCAAAAATTAGAAAGAAAAATGTAGTTTGGCCTCGAGGTCAAATGGTACATCCTAGTCCATTCAAAATCTCTGGCCTGGCTTGGTGCCCGTAGCACAGTGGTTACAGAGCCAGCCACATACACTGAGGCTGGCGAGTTCGAGCCCAGGCTGGGCCAGATAAACAACAATGACAACTGCAACAAAAAAGTAGCTGGGCATTGTGGCAGGCGCCTGGTGACATAGTGAGACTCTGTCTCAAAAACAACAACAAAAAGGGGATGCAGAGGGGATGCAAGAGGATGGGTGGAGGGAGGGTAACTGGGTGCACCTACAGTGCATCTTACAAGGGTATATGTGAAATTTACTAAATGTAGAATATAAATGTCTTAGCACAATAACTAAGAAAATGCCATGAAGGCTATGTTAACAAGTTTGATGAAAACATTTCAGATTGTATATAAAACCAGCACATTGTACCCCATGATTGCATTAATGTACACAGCTATGATTCAATTAAAAAAAATCCTCTGGCCTACCTTATCACCAAATTGGATATTAAAACAAATATGTTCAGTTGAGCCCATGGGCAAAGATAGGAAGGTGACCTGGTCTGCAGTCCCAGCCGTGCTCCCATTGCCGAGGAGGTGAAGAGGAAAGTGTCATAGGTAGGACCCAGGTAATGGAAGAAAAAGAGTGAAGAAAACATTAGTGAGACTCTAAGGGCAGCTCCTCTGTCCTGTCCTGTTGGGGACCTGGCAAATGTCTGTGGATCTGAGGATAGCAATTTCTTCTTCTCTGTTGGTAAGTTGGGGAGAGGAGGGACTAGTGGGCAAATGGAGCTGTTGAGTCCCCATCAACTACACATCTGATGGGGCACTGACATGTATGTGCGGCTGTTAGAGGAACCTGGGTTCGTTGGAGTCAGTGTAGTTTGGGAGTCTTCATGGTGCAGCTTGTACATATCACTCAGCACTTCAAGAAAGGAACTCAATTCATTTCCTCAGTGGGGATTAGACTGAGAAATCAATTCCCGTACACAAATCCCACAGGAGAGAGACGCACCTGCTGGAATGATGATGTATTAATTGGCAGTGGGAGAGTGTGACAGGTTTTAGCTTTCCACACCAGACATGCCTCCTTCGTGTTTGTGCAATGTATACTCAGGGGGTTGTTTCACAAGAGTTCTAAGTTTGACTGGAGGCCTTGAATACTCCTGAGCGATAACTTAATGAACCTCTCTTCTCCAGTGACTGTTATAGAAGTCAGCGGTGACTACCTAGACCCCGAAAGAGTGACAGTCTTGTGGATAATCATTTTACTATAAACTCCACTTTTTCTGAGCTTGTGCTGATTGCTAGAACTGTTGTCATTACATTTCTTCAAGATCATTTGTTGTGGTTAGTTTATGGATCATCAGACGGTAGTTCTTGTTTGGATGGAATGGTTGCAGAGGACATCATGGGGAGGCACTTACTCTTATATTATATTACATCTCTAATGGTGGGAACATTCCAGGATGATTCCCCCAGAGGGCCAATGTAATAATTCTGTGCCTACTTTCATTAATTTCTTATAACACTATCTTCTTTCCTGGCCCTGTAATTCTGGATGTGGTCTGCATTTAAAGTTTTGCAGAAGAGGAGAAAGACAATGAACTAACATTACCAAGAACTGTGCTAGGAATTCCAAGCTGTCCACTTAGCTTCACACCCCCCTCGTATACGTTAGGAAGCTGAGTTCAGAGAGGATCAGGAATGCTGCCCAAGGACAGAAGGCTGGAATTGGAGGATCCTAGAGTCCAGCATAGGCCTTTCAGTTCTTTCAGTTGAAGGGTCTCATTTATGAGGTGAAGCTTTAGCTAAACCCCAAAGAGCAGGGAAGAGTGAGAAGAAGAAAAATTTTTGATTTGGGATACCAGTTTGTAATACCTTGGCCGGCCCCCCTCCCCCTCTTGTTTTCTGCATTCAGTTCTAGTCCCTATACTTAAAAAAAAAAAAATAGACAAACTGGGGCATATTTAAAGCAATGGTTCTCAGCCCTAATCTATCATGGATCACATGACTGTGAACATTCACAGAGAAAAATGGACTTTCCCAGAAGGTAGTGGGCTTCCCATTAATGGGGCTATACCTGTTACAAATGTCACTTAGGAGACTAAAGCTCTAGAGAGAGCTGGACCAGTTGTTTTTTAAAGCTCATTTCAACTCCGAATTTATAAAATTAACAATGATTTTAATACCAATTTATCAAATACCAGACAATTAGCAAATCAAAAATTTAAAAATCTTTAGCCTATAGAATTTTAGTGATGCATTTTATTTTCAAAACTCCAAAGCTGAAAAATTCCAGGCTTCTAAAGGGATTACAAAGTTGATTGTAGATTACTGATTGTGTTTGAAAAGGTATCCTTGAAAAGGAAAGTTTTTCACAGGAGCCACTGCATTAGAATAAAGGAGTCCTTGACAATAAAGGGGACGGAAGAATAAAGGAGTCCTTGGTACTTATGAAGAGTTTATTTTTAACCCCAATACCAAGCTTATGATAAATGATTATTAAAGTAAGTTTGTCATCTACTTGCATCTAAAGTTTTGTATATAAAAGCCTTGGGAATGTATAAAGTTACCTTCAGAAAGAGTGTAGAGAAAGAAAGGGCCAGGTCATCCAAGGTTGTACTTGTGTGCCATTTCCTGTTTATGTGTATTAAACCCGCCTGCATTAGTTTTCAGTGATCTTTGGCTTTTGAGTGTTTGTAGAACCACTAAGTATTCTTAACCTCAGATATTATAATGGGCACCATGGTAAGTTTTTATTGTGTAGATTTTTCTATAAATCCAGGAGAAAGTAGCAAACTGATTTTGATTATTCTTGGGAGCCAATGAGATATATAGGTGTTGAGGTTTTGCCATAGAAAAGCAAATGATGGTTAAATATAAGGGTTAAAATCAGAGCAATGGAGGGGGGCTCACTGGGTTCTGATGGCCACTGACCACTGAGAAAATACTGAGCAGTAAAGATAACAAAGTCTTCAAAGAGAAAGAGTTTAAAGAGTAACTTTCATGCCTTGCACTGTTTTCTATCTTTCATCTCTACATCCCAGACACTAAACAGAGCACCTAGAACATAGTAGGCATTCAGCAAATGTTTCGAGATGAATGACTTGTAGGCAAAAGCAAAGGAAAAGGACTCCACGTGTTAGCTATTTCTTTCCCTTCCTGAGATCAGGTCCGCGTGACTGATTGAAGAGGGAAAATTCCAAGATCATCTAGTTGTTAAATATTTAGGCTGCCAACTCATTTCTTTGACTGATGTTCATCCCCCTTGAGTTGATTGACTGTTCTGGCTCAGGGTTGACACGTCACGTGTCGTAAGTCGCAGTTCTCGTCAGCCCACAGTTGCATTTCCACGCATAACCAGTTTGACTTATGTTGGTCACATCAGGCACCAGCATAAATCTTGATAGTCCAATAATTGGTAGTTGGGTCTTTTCTGCCTGGAATGATTTCTTGGCCATTCTGGTTGTTAGTGGTACTGAATACTCAATGAACAGCACTGGCTAATTAATGGAAGAAGTTTCCCTTCCTTCAAAAAATCTTAAAATAGACTGTAAGATAGAATTGGCCGGTGTGCATGAGTTCATCTATGTGTGAATGCAATTCTAGAACATGATGGACAATGATTCTCTGCTAGGAAAAGCTGGACAAAGGAATAAGGCAGGACATAAACATATTTTTTAGGTTTCCAGTTGTGGTGGGCAGACTTTAAGGTGGTCCCTGTGACCTCTGCCACCCAATGCTTATGCCTTTGTATTCTCATTCCCCTTGGGCCTAGGCACAACCGTGACATTCCTAAGCAGTAGAATGGAAAAGGTGATGGGACATTACTTCGGTGATTACGTTCCATTACGTAAGACTCTGTCTTGCTAGAAAAATGCTCTAGATTCTTCTTTCCTCTCTTACTGGCTTTGAAGCAAGATTCCTGCAAGAATGTGAGCAAGTCCAGGAGTGGATCTTTCCCTAGCCCATCTTGACAGATGACAAGTCAGGACTGGCTGACCTTGCCTAAGCTAAGCTGTGAAAAAAATACTAACTCTCTGGAATCATGAGATAATAAACATACATTGTTTTAAACTGCTAAGTTTTGACTTGTTACACTATATAGAAAACACTAATCATTATTCCTAAATAAAATCTTGACTACAGTGGCATTGTGCAGAATATCCACCCAGGAATCAACTAGATAGTGCGATAGTCTTCTAACTTTCCTTGATTTTAGTATGTGGGTCATCACGAAAGTTTTGAGGTATACAAAAATCAAGAAATGTAAAATCCCATGGACAGAAACAAATGAAGCCTCCCCCCCCAACAAAGATAAGCCAAGCAAACTGAAACTTGCATGGTGAAGCAGAGAGGATGCTGTCAATTATTTCTTGAAGTGAAATAATGAATCATAGACAGTCTGTCTCAAAACTTTCCTAGTGACCTATATACACATAAACACTGAATACTGACTTATCCAAAGCAGGAAGAGGAATGAGGGAAAGAAATAAAGCAATGGAGTCCATATTCTCAATCAGTCTAACCATTTGTATATTTGAATTATTAGCCAGACATTTGTATTTAAAGAAACTAGAAATATAAATTCCCATATGTGGTTAAATCTTGGATTTGAAATTATGGTCAGTGTGGTGGATATTATTATACTATTTTCTTGCCATTCTGCCTTTTCTCTCTGCCTGGGTGTAGATGCTCTGTGGATCGAATGTGATCCCTGCCCCACTGATGTTGGGTGTGGTCATGCAACTTGCTTTGGCTGATGGAATGTGGTAAAGTGATAGTGGACCAGATCCGAGCTCAGGCTGACAAAGTTTGATGAATGCCTCCCTGCGATTTTGGGCTCCTGCCCTACACCATGAGCAAAGCACCCTGAAATAATCACGGTTTTGTAGCCTGGCGGAATGGGAAATACATGGAACAAGCCTGAACTTGACCTATGGTTTGAATTTGGACTGTCCCAGCTGTCCTGGTGACCCTGAATGAGAAGTAAATGCATGTCTGAGATGTGGAATTTGTTGTGTAGACTTCTTGAAACAGTAGTTGATATCAACAATTTCATATCAATAGTAGGTGATATGAAATTTCAAGGCATCCAAAATCCTTTAACTCTTTTGTATAAGTGAGGACAGCAAAAGTTTTCTCCTTTACCATAGAAATATAAGTAAATGAATTTTCATTCCTTTTCCCTCCTGCAGCAGTATACTTGGTCTTTATTGGAACAGGACCTTCTAGAATAGTATTTCCTAATCCTATTCCATTTAATACTAATATTCAATATACTTGTATCTATTCTGTGAAATGAGGTTTCTATAGTCATGTAAGTTAAAAGATGACTGATAATGTTTGCTAATTCTAAGAAGTCCTGCACTGGGAAGAAATATAATTTAACCCAATATTTTTTCCAATCATATTTGACCATGGACCCTCCACCCCCTTTCCCCACAGAACACCTTATTTGTCTGAAACCTGTTGATGCTGCTATTCTGGTTTAGTGATACTGTGCTCACCTGTCTGGCCTTTCCACACTACAAGCAGATGCTGTACAGGACAAACTTGGAATGGTGCCCTAAAATCTGAGCATCTTAGGCAGACACCCTAGAAGTCACTGACTATCTCTCCATGAGTATCACAAAATCTGAGTAAGCAAGATGTCCAGACTAAGGCAGATGATAAAGAAAGGCCATGGCAATGAAAAGCTGTGGAATTTTAAGCTAGGTTTAAGAGTAGTTTTCTCAGAAGTCAGACAGGAAGCCAACATTTGGAGTAAACGATTGCACCTGCTCAATTGTAACCTCACTATTCCCATTCTGTGTTTGAACAATTGATTCAAACCTAGCATGGGATGACTTTATTTGTTCTGAATGGATTTCCACTTGTTGATTTGGAGGATTTGTAAGTGCAGGGATCTCTCAGTAGAAGTCTGTAGAAAGTGCATGCTCAGATGTACAGGGTTAGGGGTGTTTCCTGTGGTCACTGAATTTGCTGGGGAGATGAATCATCCTTCTGATTTATGGCTTGAAATGGGGATCTTGATGGCCTAAACTGTAAATATGTTAAAAATAAACAAATGTATTGGCTTGGCGCCTGTGGCTCAACGGGCTAAGGCACCAGCCACATACACCTGAGCTGGCAGGTTCGAATCCAGCCCCCGGGCCCGCCAAACAACAATGACGGCTGCAACCAAAAAATGTCCGGGCGTTGTGGCGGGCGCCTGTAGTCCCAGCTATTTGGGAGGCGGAGGCATGAGACTCGCTTGAGCCCAGGAATTGGAGGTTGCTGTGAGCTGTGATGCCATAGCACTCTGTCCAGGGTGACAGCTTGAGGTTCTGTCACAAAAAGAAAAAACAAAAACAAAAACAAATGTATTACACGTGAAAAAACTTTTAGAATATTCCCCAAATGTATCAAAACCCCAATTTGGGGATGAGAAGGGATTTTTTGAACTCCCTGGGAGCCATATCCTCAACCACAGTTGATAGTTCCGGATAATCTAATAGCTGCCTCTTGTATCCTCAACTATAGTTGATAGTTCCCGATAATCTAATAGCTGCCTCTTGGAGATACTGGGCAATCCCAGCAGGAGTGCTAGTGATTTCCTGCTAATTGTGTGGGAACTGGATCTGTTTTTCAGAAGGGAAGGACAAGCCAGTTCTAGGGCAGGTGACAGTGACTAGGAAAGCCATGGACATGACCACCTAAAAAGATGGTTTTGTTAGAGGAATGAGATTAGCATATTAATTAAGGTTTTCACATCCAGCAATGGTCTCATTTGCTTATTTAATAGATGACAACATTGGGAGAAATATCTTAATCCCTTCTCTTTGACTATATGAGGGAATTTTGGAGGTAAAAATGGGAATGGCTATGGTAGAGCTTGGGAGGCTAAAGCCAATGTGGTGTTTTCAGTCCCTGTGCCTGTTTTTATGGGCTGGTCCCCCCTTGTTTGCTCGCTTTTCCCCATCTATAAAACAAGGAACTGTGACCGGGGGACTGGTTATAATGTTTCTTGATAAACCTTCGTAAAGCAATGTGCTGTTGCGAGTAATGGGCTCCATTCATTATTAGCCCAGTTGATTTTCATTTACACTTGGCTCTAACAATTAGCTTGAGCAGGTGTGAAGGTGATGGAGGAGCTGGGACACCCAGAGGTCAGCCTTGGCTGGATGTGATAAATTAACCATTATTATCAGCAGTGAAAGTGGTTCTTTACGCTTGTCAGCAGCAAACAAAGGGACAACATATCTCACATAAACTCTCTGTTTAGAGCTGGGTTTGCTGAAGGATAAGGGTTTCCTTCAAGGCCCCATAGGCAGATGGAAGGGAGGCAAGGAACTCAGATAAGTAGGCGAGGGTGCCTGGAGGGGATGCCTTAGAGGTGGAGTGTTATGTGGGTGTCCCACTCTGGGTTGTTTTGCATTGCTCCCCCATTCTAATACGAAGCTGCTCTCAGCCTCTGCTGTGATGGGGCTTCCACCTGTGCTTAAGGATTGATTATTAGGGGCTAAAGAGTTTGAACATCCAAAAAACACAGTTATCACACAATGTATAGAGATGCACACTTCTATATACCAATCAACAGATATTTTTGAACAATGAACACCGAATATAATTTATATTAATTTTCAGTGTTATAATCGAACACTGAAAAGAAACAGTTAATCAATGAAAAGAAAGTTAATGTCTTCTTTAGTTCTCCATCTGTTTTACAGGATTTTACCAGAGCTTATAGTCATTGGAAAGTAAAGTCCATCACTCTTCCTTAGTTCTCCTTCTGTTTTACCAGACTTTAAAACTCAGAATGGTGTGGGAGTGTCCACAGAAGGCAACATCAGATCCTATTGGCTCTAGACCCAATAGATCTAAACATCCTGCCTCTCAAGCAGGAAGTGTTTTCCCACTGGGTTACACCTTGGCATGGAAACTCACTGTGTACACCACAGGTGAAACAGGCAAATGAGAAGGGGAAGAGGTGATGGTTTGTAATTACTCTTCATGTGTTGAAATCCCACGGATAATGTAGTTTGTCTGGTTTGACAATGTTAGGGAAGCTGTTACACAGCTTGGGTTTGGGTTTGTGTCAACTCAAAATTTATATGTTGAAGCCCTAACTCCTCAATGTGACCTGGGGGCCTAGGAGGAGGTAATTAAGGTTGAATGAGGTCATGGGGTGGGGCCCTTAGCCAATAGGAGTACTATTCTCATAACAGATGGCAGAACACCCTCTCTGTCTCCCCTCACCCCCATTTCCCCTCACATCGTTCCTTCCTCCTCTTTCCCCCATGTGTAAACATCAAGGAAAAGCGTGTACATACGGAGAAATGGTAACCATCTGGAAAGGCAAGTGTGCCTCACACAGTGAGATGGTGACCATCTGGAAATGCATGTGTCCACACAGAGAGATGGTGACCATCTGGAAAGGTCTGTGTGCACAGAGAGACGGTGACCATCTGGAAAGACGTGTGTGCACAGAGAGACAGTGACCATCTGGAAAGATGTGTGTGCACACAGAGAGGCAGTAACCATCTGGAAAGGTGTGTGTGTCTCACAGACAGACAGTGACCATCTGGAAAGGTGTGTGTACACACAGAGAGACGGTGACCATCTGGAAAGGTGTGTGTGCACACTGAGAGATGGTGACCATCTGGAAAGGCATGTGTGCACAGAGAGACAGTGACCATCTGGAAAGGTGTGTGTGCACAGAGAGAGATGGTGGTCATCTGGAAAGGTGTGTGTCTCACACAGTGAGATGGTAACCATCTGGAAAGGCAGTGTGTGCACACAGAGAGAAGGTGACCATCTGGAAAGGTGTGTGTGCACACAGAGAGACGGTGACCATCTGGAAAGGTGTGTGCACACAGAGAGTTGGTGACCATCTGGAAAGGCATGTGTGCACTGAGAGATAATGACCATCTGGAAAGGTCTGTGTGCACTGAGAGACAATGACCATCTGGAAAGGTGTGTGTGCACACAGAGAGACGGTGACCATCTGGAAAGATGTGTGCACACAGAGAGTTGGTGACCATCTGGAAAGGCATGGATGCAGACAGAGAGATGGTGACCATCTGGAAAGGCATGTGTGCACTGAGAGACTGACCATCTGGAAAGGCGTGTGTGCACTGAGAGATGGTGACCATCTGGAAAGGTGTGTGTGCACACAGAGAGACGGTGACCATCTGAAAGTCAAGTAAGGAACCCTCACCAGAAGCAATGTTCTCTGGCACTTTGATCACTGACTTCCTAGCCTGCAGAACTGTGAGCAAATAAATACCTGACATTTAAAGGGCCCACTCAATGGTATTTTGTCATGACAGCTTGCTCAGACTAAGGGGCTAAATATCTGATTGAAATGTGAGCACATGGGTAGGACTTTTTGCTTTTGGGCTTTGTTTTAGAATGATTGGGCTGAGACTTCAGTGAGGAATCCCAGCATGACACTATGTGTAAGTTTCTGCTCTTAGAGGGGTAATACCCCCACGAAAGGATTTTCCAGTCTGGGGGTGACTGCTGGGTGGCAGAGTCCTCTGAGCCAAGTGGGGCCAGACTGGGGAGAAGCACTGTTTCATGTGTTCTATTTTGCAAATGGTACATCACCATGAAGTGTACCTAGTAGTTTTTATTCAAGTACTCTTTGCTCTGCTGTCACCAGATATTAATTAAAAACCCTCTTAATCCTTCCTTGGGGTGGGGTTGTCCTATGGTCTGGATCTGGGAGTCTATTTCATGAACAGGCTTTAAACAAATATTCCTTATTTAATTCTCAACTTTACTAACACCTCCAGGTGTTTCCGCTACATCAGACTTTTGAATTTGCTGTGATTCCTGAAAGGGGGATGCTTTTGAGGTGTCAGAGCTTATGTGCTTTACCAGAACGCATAGACTCAGTGCCATAGTGCTTTATGGGTGCTGAGACATTGGCAGGGGACCTTCGGAATCCAGTTCAGGTTAGAGATGCAGAGGATATGGGGCTACACAAAGAATCATGTGGAAAAATTTGAAACAGCTGAGAAGAGAGGATTTGCATGGTAGAAAACAGCCAGTCTGGAATCCTACCCTGGTTCTCTCCTACCCCTCATTGAAACCAGGTGCAAATGGCTCCTTCATTTAAAAACAACTCCTTCAATAATAAGTAATGATAAAGGAACTAATAATGCCTGCAAGGAGAAATTAGAAGGTGGGGGGAGAAAAAGTGCAGCTCAAATGTATTAGCCCATAATGAACACTCACCAGAAAGGTGTTACCATGAAGCAGGTGAAAAATGAGAAAGGAACGTTTTGACAAATAATAAACAACAATGAAGCAATCACTATTAACAAGGGCTACAAAATAGAGATACATATTGGAGAGAAGAAAGAGAGAGGGGGGGAAAAAAGGGAGAGGACAGAAGGACTAAAACAAGGGGGGAACAGAACTCTGGAAAGTAGAGGAAAAAAATAAGCCAACACAGAAATAAAGACAGAATTGGAAGAGGAAACAAACAATGCAGAAAATAAGGCAAGGGAAATACAAGATGAAAGTGAGAAAAGTAAACACAAGGAAATAAAAATTGAAAAACTACAGATGGGAGAGCCAACAAGCACATGAGTAGAAGATTCAGAGAACGAAGCCAAGGTAATGATACAGAGCAAATATTATATGAATGTCATCCAAGAAAAATAAGACAAATCTATATACTGAAAAGGCATGCATGTTGTGTGTAAGGGAAAACTGGCTCAAGATGATGACACCAACACAGATTCTGGAAAGATTAACAGACTTGAAAAGATAAAGAATCATTGTAGGGCTGCGGGGGAGGTGGGAAGACTCTACTTAGATTAAAAAAAAAGAAAAAGTCTGGGATCAGATGTTTGCACAGCTGTCTTTAACATGAGAAGGTGGTAAGTGCCATCTAGAAATTCCTCCAGGAAGGAAAGGGTGGGCCTTCCCAGCTGTCCTTCAAATGCAAAGGCTAAACACACAGTAACCCAATTAACATGAGCCACTTTGGAACGAAATTTAAGAGGATGACAGAAAGGTCAGTAATTCAGAAAAATATATGATGCAGTATTAAATCAAAGCTAACGTGAAAAATCTGTGATTTTAAGACAATCGAAAATTTAAAGACAGGACCATTGTTACTGTTTTTTGTTGTTGTTATTGTTGTTTTCTTCTAAGCCATTATCATGGCTTGGGAGGGATGTGGTATTGTCATGAGCCCTTTTTGTGGAGGGCTAGACTGCTAGAAGGCAAACTGCTAGAAGGCAAAATTTAGTTAGCCAGGAAGTCAATATTGGGAGGCTTGGGAGGGATGTGGTATTGTCATGAGCCCTTTTTGTGGAGGGCTAGACTGCTAGAAGGCAAACTGCTAGAAGGCAAACTGCTAGAAGGCAAAATTTAGTTAGCCAGGAAGTCAATATTAACAAATGACTGGAGGTGAGCACTGACTAGATTCAACTGTATAATTAATGCCAAAACAAATGTGGGATTAGAATGAGAGAAAAAAATATTGTGTCCCCTCTTATAATTCTCTCTCTCTCTTTTTTATTTTTTGAGACAGAGTTTCACTTTATAACCCTTGGTAGAGTGCTGTGACATCACAGCTCACAGCAACCTCAAACTCTTGGGCTTAAGTGATTCTCTTTCCTCAGCCTCCTGAGTAGCTGAGACTACAGGCTTCCACCACAATGCCTGGATATTTTGAGAAATGGGGTCTTGTTCTTGCTTAGGCTGGTCTTGAATCCTTGAGCTTAGGCAATCTACCTGCCTCAGCCTCCCAGAATGCTAGAGTTAAAGGCATGAGCCACTGTGCCCCGCTATAATTTTCTGTTAAGCAATGATTGAGTTAAAGAGGAAGTAGAAACTAAAGTTATTATGATATATAAAAAGTAGCTATATAAACACTACATATTGGAATGTATAGGTATAAATAAATCCATAGGAATATTTATACATATATATTCACACAATAAAAATTTTATAAGCATCTACCTTAGAAAAGAAAGACAAAATGAATTGAAAGAAGGAATTAATAAGTATATAAACATAAAATAATGAGTTTAGTAGAATTAATAACCTCCCAAAGTTAAAAACATTAAACCATTTATTTGCTTACTTATTTAGTAAGAATGGAGATGGTACAAAAACAAAAAATAGGAAATAATAAAGGAGTTATAAAAATAGAAGTCAACTGAATTATAGGAAATACTTTGTTCATTTTAATGTAAATTAATTCGAAAATCTGAATAAAATGGATGAGAATCTATTAAAAATAGTTTATCAAAATAGACGTTCAAAGAAATAGAAACTCTAAGCAGATACAGTATAGAAATAGAGGAAGTTGTCTAAGAACCATCCCCCAAAGCACTAAGACTAGATGGGTTCACAAGGAACTTCTACACCACCATTAAAAAAAAAAAAGGTAATTTTAATGGTATTTCAATTGTTCCAGAATACCAATAAAGTCAGAAAATCTCCAAAGTCTTTTTAAGAAGCCAGCATAGACCTGTTTCAAAACCTAACATTTTGCAAAAAGGAAAACTACATACCAATCTCACTTATAGATATAACAATTCTAAATAAAGGCTGGGCGTAGTCGTTCATGCCTGTAATCCTGGCACTCTGGGAGACTGAGGTGGGTGGATTGCCTGAGCTCAGGACTTCAAGACCATCCTGAGCAAGAGCAAGACCCTGTCTCTACCAAAAATTGAAAAACCAGCCAGTTATTGTGGCAGGCACCTGTAGCCCTAGCTACTTGGGAGGGTTAGGCAAGAGGATTGCTTCAGCCCAAGAGTTTGAGGTTGCTGTGAGCTGTGATGCCACAGCACTCTACCCAGAGCCAAGGAGCGAGACTCTCAAAAACAAAACAAAACAAAAAACTAAATAAAATATTGACAAACATAATCCAGAAAAACATCAAAAGAATGAATTATGTGGATTTTCCTTCAAAAGCATACAGGTTCAACTATTACCATAATTCAAAATATTGGCAAGTCTCAAAGAAATTATATGATTATATCTACAAATTTTGAAAAGGCTTTTGAAAAAAAATTTCAACATTTATCCTTGATAGAAAACAGTCAATAAAATGGGATATTTCTTTGCCATAAAGTATGTTTATCTCAGCCCCCAAACAAGCAGCATTTTTAATGTGGAAACTCTTAACTTACTCCCCTCAAGAAAAAAGGCGAAGGTGTGGACTGTGACAGTTAATTTTGTGTGTCAACTTTTCTTGGGTTGTGGGGGCCCAGATAGGTTGTAAACAATATTTCTGGGTGTATCTATGAAGGTGCTTTCTAAGAAATTGGCATTGCATTTGAATCTGTCATCTAAGTAGAAAAGATAGCACTCACCAATGTGGGTGAACATTTTCCAATCCATTTGGGACCTGGCTAGAACTAATAGGCCACAAAAGGGTGAAATCTTTCTCTCCTTGAGCTGAGAATCAATTTTCTCCTGCCCTTGAATGTCAGAGCTCCTGGTTCTTACCATTGACTCTCCTGGGTTTTAAGCCTTGGAACTCAGACTAGATTATACTAGTGGCTTGTGTGGTTTTCCAGCCTGCAGACTGCTTTTTAATGGGACTTCTTAGCCTCTGCAATCATGTGAGTTAATTCCCATAATAAATCTCTTACATCTATTTATCTGTATGTATCCTATGGGTCTGCCTCTCCGGAGGACCCTGACTAACACATGGACATCGTGCTGGAGCCTGGATCTACTCTTCAACATCTTAAGAGAAATAAGTTAAAATTAGAAAGGAGAAAGAAATTATCTCTATTGGCAGATAATATCATTCTAGTACTAAAAGATATATGAAAAAAAGCCCTGAATCTAAAACAATCGACGATTTAATTTAGTGTAATCATAGAGTGCAAAATTGGCAAAGAGAAATTAGTATTTTTTGTATATAAGAGCAATCAGATAGAAAATTTGGTTCTATCTGGAATCAGGTAAAAGGAAGATGAAAGACAAAAGGAAGAAAAAGCCATTTGCAATAGCAATCAAAAGATAAAATACTTAGGATTGAATTTAACAATAAAGGTAAAAGTTTTACGTGAAGAAACTTAAAAACATTCCTGAAGAACTAATTGAAAGAAGTGGAAAAGGCTTTTCCTATCCTTCACTAGAATGACTTAGCATCATAATAACCTCAATCTTCTCTAATTTATAAAGTTAAAATAGGACCTCAAACACACTAAAAAGTTTTCTTTTTTGTTCAGAATCAGGCAAAGTTAGTTGTATGTAGTTATATGCTACATATGAGACTCTCCTGCCAAAAAAAAGAAAAAATAGTTAGAAAACTTTTTGGAAAAGAGCAAAAATTAGGAATAGATTTCCAGATATTAAAATATACACAGTTATTAAATTAGTGTTATTGTATGTGGTCAGAGCAATGAAAGAGAGAATAGGAAGTCCAGAAAAACATCTCAAATATACATAGTTTTTTAAAAGGTAGGAAAAACAAATTATTCTAAAGATGATGAGAGAACAGGGCGGCCGTGGAAAAAACAAAGTTAGGCCCATACGTCACACTACATACAAGAAAATACAAATGAGTAAAAATTTTAATCTAAGTAAATGAATACATTGAATTGAAGAAAGTCTGAAAGAATTATATCTCAAAAGAAGGAAAGTTTTATAAATTATGACATAAAATTTAGAAGTTTTAAAAGATGAGTACGTTCAACTGTATGTATGTGTTTAAGTTGCTTATCGTATGTTTTTTCACTGTTTTGTCTAATGGCAGAAATCAGACAAAATTGAAAGATGACAAATTGGGAAAAATAGTTAAGCTCAAATTGCAAAGATCAAATTTCCTTCATATGTAGAGACCCTACAATTTCAGTAAGAAGATACTCATTAGAAAGTTCTAGAAGAATCAAAAATTGTTCTTTAAATACATGCAAAGATGCTCAACTTCACACATAATTAGAGAAAGAAAAGTATATATATATTAAAGCTGTATACTAAGATATCATTTTTTGCTGGTTAGGCAAAAACTAAAAGCTTGCTAAAATATGCTGTTGGCAAGGATGTAAAGAAACAGGAACTTCTGTACATTACTGGTGGGAGTATATTGGGGCAAATTCCCTGGGAGGAAATTTGGCAATGGTGTGACAGTTATAAATGTATATTTCCTTTGACCCAGGAATACATCATCTAGAAATTTACCTTATGGATATACTTATTTCTGTATAATAATTTATGTAACTGATACTTTTTTGCAGCATTGTTTGAAGACTGGAAAACTTGGGGTCTGTTAGTAGGGGACTGTTTAGTAGGTATGGTAAATTCCTACAAAAGAATACTATGCAATTGTAAAAAGAATGAGAATATTCTTTATACAGAGGTCTGACAATTAAGTATGCAAACTGGCTACCATGCTCTTACATTGGCAGCCCCGTACTAACAACTCAATGAAGTTTCATAACCTTGGTATATCAGTGCTGACAGCTGTGTTCTTGTCAGCTTTTGGGAGTGGCATTCACTATTGTTGTCACGTGTTTCTATGTGCTGTGTGATGACGGCTCTGAATGGCCATTCCAGAAAAAGAGTTTCAAAATTGCTTTGAAGGGTGAAGTTGGCACTGGTGCCAGTATATAGCTTCCGAAGGGGAGCACTTTGAAGGTGATATTCAGCAATGAAGTACGTAGCATTTCTTCTTAGGATGAGTTTGTGAACTTAGTAGTCTGACGTAGTATACTGATTTGGAAAGATCTCTAAGGTATACTATTAAGTAATAAATGGGAGGTGAGTAATCATATAATGTCTTGGATAAAATAGAGGTAGGAGAAAATATGCTGTGTTTGTATATGGATTTAAAAAATCTCTGGAAGGATAAACTAGGAACTAATAATAGTGGTTATCTTAGAAGAGGGTAAGAATTATGTAGATGGGTACATAGATGAGAAGGAGGCTTCTTAGAGTATGATTTTCTGTACTTTTTGATATTTGAACCACATGAGTATTTTACCTATTCAAACAATAAATGAATTTTTTGAAATTTAGAAATGAATCTATGAACTTAACTAGAACTTGGGTCTCTGAAACGTACCTCCCCGCCCCCCACAAAGTCACTACATGACAAAAAGATTGCAATAGTTAAGCTTTTGGGAATTTGTGTTACACTTAACTTTTGAAAAAAATGCCATGTAAACAAGTAACATGATCAGAAATTTAGTTATTAAGTGTCCTTTCAGACTATGATGCTGAATCAGTGAACTTCAAATCCTCTACACTTGCATTTTGGATTCGATGGTGACATTAGTGATGAATGTCTTCATAAGCTATGGCCTTATCCTTAAGAGTGAAAGATGCATTGTTGCTCACCTGTCTCACATTTATACCAAGTGTTGGTTTTTTTTTTTTTTATTATCTTTATCATTAAATCATAGCTGTGTACAATAGTGTAATCAAGGGGTACAATGTGCTGGCTTCATATACAATCTTAACTATTTTCATCAACCTGATTAACATAGCCCTCCTGGCAATTTCTCTGTTATTA
>CAUYON010126730.1:0-34520 GCA_963573935.1 Arctocebus calabarensis | reverse complement strand
AACATACCATGCTCATGGTTGGGAAGAATCAATATTGTTAAAATGTCCATACTTCCCAAAGCAATATACAATTTTAATGCAATGCCTATTAAAGCTCCATTGTCATATTTTAAAGACCTTGAAAAAATATTGCTTCATTTTATAAGGATATATTATTTAAAAAGAGGATAATGCTTTCTTCCTCCAAACTTTCTTATAACTAATACAGAGAAGGAAAGTCAACCATTGACTCTGCCAAGAAGGAAATTTTTTTAATACTTTCAATGGAGTTTGAGGAAAAAATAATCCAAATTGGAGGATGTCAAGAGAGGGATGGAGGAGGGTTGATAACAGCAAATGCTGACAATCTTTTGGTTTCATTTTTCTGTAAAGGAGAAAAGAGAAGTGGGATAGCAGCTAGACAGTGGAAGTGTCCAAAGCTTTTTTTATTTCCATTTTATTTGTCATGCTTTTAAGAAATTGTAACCATTGTGTAACCTCACTATTATAGCACTCTTTACACTTATCTTATTGCATTTATGTCTGTATATTTTATCTATATAAGTACATATAATATATAATTCAACACCAGTGACAGTTCAGTATCATTAGCATCTTCCCTGTTTGAATTCCTATTAGGACTCACATTTATTCCAGTAAATGGAGCCTAATTAATCCCTCTGCACCAGTGTCTAGGTAGTAGCTGGCATAATGTAGTCACCAAATTCTACTTGAATTAATATTTGAATAATTTATTAGCAGTGTTCCAGAATAGTGCACCCACTAAAATTTAGAATCACCTTGTGATGACTGAAAGATCTAAAGGAACACCAATCTATGTTAGTCAAACAACCCCTGAAGTGGAAAAGAAATGTCCCCAATAAGAAGCAGTAAAGCATTCCCTGTGCAGGGACAGATAGAGAAAGATCATGATGACAACTTTATCCAAAGACAGCGTCAACCTGCTTATAGTATTGACCCTTTGATGGTCCCATGAGCATTTGAACAACAAGCACAAATATGACAAGTATGGCATGACTCTTACAGGAGGACGTTCAGCTCACTTTTCTATGATTCTGCATTTTCAAGATCCCAAAGTTCTAGTGGTGATCGTCACCAAGATATAATAACATTGCTGCCTCTGCATCAACATGTTAAACAGTCCATCTTCTCTGTGTTCTAGGCTCATTACTATATACACACACATATGCCTGTATATGTGTGTATATATTAATATATAGTCACATACATATGTACAAACACAGGCACAGTATTTTTATTCCCTGTTCAGTTAGCCTTTTCCATTTAATGTCGGATCTATCTTCTTTCCGTTAACAACATATTTATCAAAGCTCTTTTCCTCACTCAAGTAGCACGGGATCTCAATAGTCCCAAACCAGAGTATCTCTTGGTTATTCACCTCTATGACTAGTTCTGCCCATGAAATACTCTTTCATTTCCAACTACCTAGTTCACAAAGCTCCCAATGCCTTGCATTGGCATTTAAAATCTTTTGGGATCCACCTTCAGATTTTATCACCTCATCGGAAGAGTCAACATTTTTGACTCTTCAATTAAGAAGAAACACAGAAGAGTGTCTTCCCAGTTTCCTTTGCCCTTCAATTCAATGGTGCTCATGAGATAAAATAATTTAATGACATGCTGGGCATTGATTGCTGAGAAGAGAAGCAGTGTTATGAAGAGAATTCAGCTTCAGAAAGACTCACTTGCAGAGACCCTTCTAGGACTCCCAGGATGCAGGTGGTGGGAATCCACAGTTTTATGTTATTACAACATTGTACAAGCTACAGGTTCACTGATCACAGTCAGCCTTAATGTTAGGCCTGATAACTAAACCCAAGATATTTTTTACTACAGAATTCTCATAGTATGGCTTGTTTCAAATATTATATTCGGTGTTTTTTTTTTTTTTTTGATAGCTAGTTGTTTGTCTCTAGTTTGTCTTCCATGGGTAAGTGATGCTTGAAATAATTTTCCATGTACATTTTCTCATTTGTTGAGTCATGCAGAGATCTAACTCAAAATGTATCTATTTATGAAAACAATCATCCTTGGAGATCTACAGCTGAAACTTTATTTCTTTAGGATATAATGCAAATACATGTGAGAGAACCACCTTGGAAACTTTTTTTGCAGAAATGCATTTAAATGCAGACGTCTAGGTTGAATAAAATCTAATTTACTTTTTAAAAGGTCCCTGAATTGTGTCCTGAAAGTTAATATCCCATGGAAATTAAAAGTTCCAAGCATCTGAATATTCTTCACTTGTTTGTATTAATCTCCATTTTAATGGGGGACTTGTTTGCAGTTTGACACCCTTTGCTCAGTATCAGAGCTCTTTTTTGATGTACTCTGTAATGCAAGACATTAAAACATGTTACCGCAATTCGTGTTAAATCTAGTGATCACAATGGGTTTCCTCATAATGTCCAATCATCACTGGTATTTTCTCCTATCACACCCTTTTGCAAATGCAACGAATCATTCCTAGATTTTTGTCCTATTAACAAAACTCCTACCAAGCCCAGTGCGTACTCCAGGTAACACTAGAATTAGATTCTAGTCCATGATGTAAAACAAAAAGCACTATGTAAATCCAAACCTTTTTGCCTGTTTTTTTTTTTTTTTTTTTTACAAAAAAAACCCCATCTACTCCAATCAGAAATCTGAACAGGCCTATACTGTTTGTTGAAATTGCACTGAGAAAATTAATTTTTATAGAGTATCATTTCTGCAGCTTAAATAAAACCTAATTTTAGTTCTTTTAAAAATTTCATTTATTGGGCAACACCTGTGGCTCAAGGAATAGGATGCTGGCCCCATATACCGGGGGGTGGTGGTTCAAGCCCAACCCCAGCCAAAACGGCAAAAAAATAAATAAATAAATAAAAACTTCATTTATTTACTTGTGAGATATACACACACACACACACACACACACACACACACACAAACACATTTTTTTTTTTAGGATGCTATTCTTAGAGTTAATCCTGAGGCAATTTTGCAAAGGGCTTAGTTCTAAAATCGCCTATAAACAAATAAATGAAATTATTGGAGATTCACTAAGGATGACTGCAAAAAATAAGAAATTGAAAAATTTTCCAGTTTCCATTTCTATTCTGAAAGAATCTTATTTCAAAGTGTTTTCCAGAGTGAAACTGTAACAATTTTATTTGGAGGAGTAAGAACCAAAAGTGGCAATTACACTTAGAGCCAATACCTCTTCCCCAATAAAAAAAATTCTTGGTATCAGTTTTAACAAAAGAAACATCTCCTTGAAGATTTAGGGATGCTGAGATGACAGAACATCAAAGAAAAAAGATGTGTTTTATATATTTTCACTTGGACATCAGTCAGAAGGTTTTTAATCTTTCAAAGGGAGCGATAATCTTGTTACATGTAGCAATACATTACCTGATTATGGATGGCCCATCTATCTAAGCAATTCCCTTGAAACAATTCAACTTTGTAAATTAAGGATGGATAGTCACATTCCATGGACTCATCACTTTCTATTTTAACTTTAGATGTGGTAATGCAGATATTTTACAAAGAATAACTTCCAAGAACGCTTTCTTCCTAAAGTCTCCTGCACAGAACTGTTCTTTGACTGAACATACTCTCTGTCTAGAACTCTCACTGTCTACCTCTCAACTTCTCTCTCTCTCTCTCTCTCTCTCTCTCTGTCTCTCTCTCTCTCTCTCTCTCACAGACACACACACAAAATTGATAAAAGAGTTTTGCCAGGTAAAGTGACAGCAAAGTTCCTCACAATAGACTTTCTTGGCTTTCTTTGGGACTGGAACATAGACATGATGGCTTCACCAGGGTATAATAAGTACACTTAAAAGCAAGTTTGAATAAATTCAGAATTTTCAACTCTAGCCTGGTCTTTTTTAAGAGTGAAGCAAATACTCACAGGTACTATGATGTCTGTTTTTTCATTATGCCTCAACATTCTTTTGGCAGAGACTACACCTGAATATACCCCTGAGATTATACATCTGTAGTCCTATTGCATGATGAAATTGGTCAACATGACGTGTAGGACTTTTTATTCTAAGTTTTTAAATCATTAATGGGCTAATATTATTATTTATTGGTCATCAGCAAAGTCCATTTCATATTTATTTAAGGTAACATCAAAATTTCTGCTTCCTGGCAAAAATTCCATTGTCATCATCATTATTCTCAATAAATCTGAAATGTAGAGATAATCTCTCGTTTACTCATTGAAGTCTATTTTTAGAAAGGTGGTCACAAATCTTTAACAAATTACCAGTAATTATCTGGGTAAGACAGTAAAATCTGACTGTCTGAAATCAATAGAGAATTTACCCAACAGTCTAGTTATTATTTTCTGTTGTTTTGTCATAACCAATGGTCTCTTTTGAATCAGAGAAAATAGATTATAATAGCAATTAATAGGTGAAGTTACTTATTCCTACAAGGGGTTAACCTTTGGCTGTTGCAGCCTGATGGGTCTTGGGGACTGTTAATTAATTGCTACTCATTAAGTGCACAGTGTTTTGCTGTTAAAGAGTTTCATGCTTCCTTTTCTGACTTATTTTGTTCATAAATATTACTAACCTAGAAACAAGCCATGAAAACATTGTTACATGGGGTTTATTTCTTTACAAAATAATTAAAACTAAAATCCAAGGCAAAACCTTACGCTTTTAAAACACAGGTATAAATGGAAGAAAATATAGAGTTTCTAAAAAAAAAAAAAAATCAAGATAAAAGAAAAAACCCCTGAAGTGATCTGGTCAGTTTGCTAATGCATCTCATGATCCTGCCATGCCACAGTGACCTTTCCTACTCTGATCTTTAGTTGTTCTATGAAAAGGTCAAGTCCTGCCCCTGTTACAGACCAATTACACTTGGCTGGAAACCGGATGAAGCTCGACAGTCTAAGAGACACTGGATGCATACCCCACACAGGTTAACTCAGTCAGGGTAAAAATTCCACAGCACTTAATAATGCTGAACTCTTCCTCCCTAGGTACTGTCCCTCTTATGAAAATGTAGCATTGATCGACAGCTTTGAAGGGATTATTTTAAGCAGTGTACATTATGTGGAGAAGTCAACAGATAGACAATATCCCTGGGTTCTTACAGAAGGCCAGGCTATGTGCTCACTGGTATTCACAGGCACTTTCATGCTGACTCTTTTAAAAGCTGGTCATCTATTTTCAGTTTTAATTTTCAGTGAAAGATTACACTGAAAAACCCAATTCCCACATTGACCAACAACAAGCTCCCCCCCAAAAAACAAAAGAAAAGTAAGGAAAGGTGAAAAATGATAAAAAAATGTATTTTACTTGATTCAGTAGAGAACAGAAATGAGTAATTACAAAAGTATAGTTAACAGTTCTAAGCACTATGTGGGGAGTGGTTTATTGAAAAACAAACAAAAAAGAACAAAAACAATTCTCAATTCCAAGGAAGAAATCATAAAGTTTTGGAGGTCTGGTATGAGGGCCAGAAAGCCTCTTGTTTTCATAATTTTCAAGTGAGGGACAGAGCGCCGAATCTCTACATTAATAAGAACAATTGCCATAACTTTCCAGAATCTGTGGCAGGATGCCATGGAATTGTAATAATGTTGAGTTTGGAGTGAGTACCGGAAAAAATTGACAATGAAGTTCCCAGTGATGCTGGAGAAGAAGGAATCCATGGCCCACAAGAGTAGCGGTAAGTCAGGATTTATTTACAGGAAAGAAGAATTAGAAATACAAGAAAAACCAAACCTCCAGGCAAAGAGGACCCAGGAGGGGAACAAGCTCTCCTGCTCCCTCTCCGAGGTCTAGCGACGTCTGCCCCTGAACTCTCTGCTCAGGGGTTTATATAGTCCAGGGTTTGCGGAACTTCTTAGGGCCTGGGTCTTCCTCAGTTACAGCCAGCTGTCCAATGAAGATTCAGGCCCTGGAAACTGACATGACATTGGCCAGTCAGATGTCCACCAGGAGGAGACAGTGAGGCGCCATCCATGAAATGTACCAGCCAGAAGAGCAGGGAAGGAGACTGCAAGGCGCCAGTGCACAGGTGTCCGGCCCTTCCACAAGCTGGTCCTCCATCCCCCGGAGCATCAGCACCGCCAGGGCCAAGGCTGCGATTGTAGGGCCGCCTTGTCCTGCATCACCAGTAAAATAAGGATATCATTCCAAAATGCAGCTTTGTATACTCGGTCACCAAAAGAGACAGCACAGGCACAGAGAAAGAGAGAGAGAGGGGAAAGAGAAAGAGCAGTCTGTCCTGGTGAAAGTTTCAGTGCCAACTTGGCTGGCCACAGTTTGAGTCATGTAATCAGATCTTAATGTGGGTGTTGCTGTGAAGGTTCTCTGTAGATGTGATAAATGTTCATAATCAGTTGACTTTACAGGAAGGAGCTTATCCTAGAAAATCTGGGTAAGCCTGATACACATCTGTAGGGTGAAAGGGTTTAAGAACAGAAGTCAGCTTTTCCAGAAGAAAAATAAATGCCACCGGGGCCTGGAGCTTCAGCCTGTCCTTCCTGCCAGGCTGTCCTGTGGTTGTCGGCATTGTCTAGTTAGCACCTACAATCTTAAAACCCAGTATCTTGTATTAAATCTCTGAATACAAATCTTCTACTTGTTCTGTCTTTCTGGAGGAACCCTGGAAAACTGTTCACTCCGCCTAGTCAGAAAGAGTTGTCATTGGCTTTAAATAAATCAGTTTCCATCAGGATTCTTCTAAGTATTAGGGCCCCTAAAATCTTTATTTATAATATGTGGTTGTTCTCCAAAGGGTGATGTTTTCTCTTTCTTTCTTTCTTTCTTTCTTTCTTTCTTTCTTTCTTTCTTTCTTTCTTTCTTTCTTTCTTTCTTTCTTTCTTTCTTTCTTTTTCTTTCTTTCTTTCTTTCTTTCTTTCTTTCTTTCTTTCTTTCTTTCTTTCTTTCTCTCTCTCTCTCTCTCTCTCTCTCTCTCTCTCTCTCTCTCTCTCTTTCTTTCTTTCTTTCTTTCTTTCTTTCTTTCTTTCTTTCTTTCTTTCAACAGAGTCTCACTCTATCACCCTCGATAGAGTGCTGTGGCGTCACAGCTCACAGCAACCTCCAACTCCTGGACTTAAGCAATTCTCTTGCCTCAGCCTCCCAAGTAGCTGTGACTACAGGCACCTGCCACAAAGCCAGGCTATTTTTTGTTGCAGTTTGGCCGGGGCCGGGTTGGAACCCACCACCCTCAGTACATGGGGCACCCTACCCACTGAGCCACAGGCGCCGCCCCATAGTTTTTCTATTTTTAATAGAGATGGGGTCTCACTCTTGCTCAGGCTGGTCTCAAACTCTTGAGCTCAAGCAATCTACCAGCCTTGGCTTCCCAGAGTGCTAGGATTACAGGCTTGAGCCACCACGCCCAGCCTCTTCCAACCCCCCTTTTTTTTTTTAGAGACAGAGTCTCACTTTGTCGCCCTTGGTAGAGTGCCATGGCTTCATGGCTCACAGCAACCTCTGGCTCCTGGGCTTAGGCCATTCTCTTGTCTCAGCCTCCGGAGTAACTAGCACTACAGGCACCTGCCACAATGCCTGGCTATTTTTTTGTTGCAGTTCAGCCAGGGCCAGGTTTGAACCCGCCACCCTTGGTATATGGGGCCGGCACCCTACTCACTGAGCCACAGGCACCACCCTCTTCCAACCCTTTTTAAAAAAAATTTTTCCTTTTAAAAATAATCTCATAAGGGGCAGCACCTGTGCCTCAAAGGAGTAGGGCACTGGCCCCATATGCCAGAGGTGGCAGGTAAAAACCCAGCCCCGGCCAGAGATTCCAAAAAAAAAAAAATAATAATAATAATAATCTCATAGGATGAAATACTATGCAGTCATTTAAAAGAAGGCACTTCTATATAAACAAGTATCGAAAGTCCTTCAAAATCATAATAAGCTACCATTTTACCATTAGTAGGGAGAAAAAGATGTGTGTGTGTGTGTGTGTGTGTGTAAAGAGAGAGAGATACAAAGAGAGTAAAAATTTTTCTCTCTGGAAAAATGCAACAGGACAGTGGGGACAGCAATGACTTGCCTCTGAGGAAGCAGAACTATATGACACTTGGCAATAGAAATGGGAGGGGAAATGTTTTTCACTGTATATCTTTTGTAGTTTTCAATTTTTGTATTATATTAATTAATTACCAAGTGGAAATGAATAGTGACAGCCTTTGCAAGATACAAAACATTCTAAAAATTACAGCGTTTTTATTCCAATCATCAGGAATTAACAACCATTTGCTTTTGTCACATTGACTTCCAGTCCTTTTATGGCATGTGAAAAAAAAATAAAACATTGTATGTAAATTTAAAGCCCCTTCCAATGCCATCTCCCAGTCCTGGGCTTGTCTTCTCCTTTCCTTACTATAGGTTTGTTGAGTGTTCTTCCAGGCCGTTCTCCATCCATTAATAAAACCACATAAGCATTCATAACCAATGTTGAGTTTTGGACAAATATTTTAAGTTTACAAAGTGGTTATCTTCCTTGATGCACAATCCTACAACTTGCTTTTTTCACATGTATATTAATCATGCTAATATATACGAGATATTTTATTTTATAATATCATATGCTAATATTCTATTCTAGAAATAAGCCATATTTTTCTATTTTTATTCCCTTTGTACTAATGAAAATTTGATTTCATATTTTGCTATTATTAATAGTGTTGCAATAAAAATTCTTTCCTTATCATCTTAGGTATATGTGAAAGAGTGGTTCTCATGGACATATTCAGAGTGGAATAGTTAGTTCTAGTTTCAATTTACTAGAGTCAGCCACATTGCTGCTCAAGTTTACTGTATCATTTTATATTATGCTAGACCTTCATAAGTGTACCATTTACCCTATATCCTAACTAACACTTGTTATTGTCAGATTTTAATGATATCCTTAGTCTGTGAGTGAAAACTTTTTGTACTGAAGCTTTTTATTTGCACTTACTCGTAAATTTGGGCAAACTCTCATGTTTATTAGTCATCAGAAATTTTTCTCTGCGAATTATAAGATCATATCCTTGGTTTATCTTACTGAGTTGATTTATTTTTATCCATTCACCACTTACCTCCTATTTAATGAATGCCTGCTAGGCATCACACATTATTATCATCTCACAATTAACTATGCACCACTAGTTCTTTGGCTAATAATTACCCTTTAATTTCACTTTCTGAAGTAAGCACAGAAGTCTCTCATCTACTAAAGTCATTTGTGTTCTTTACTAACCTGTAAACCCTATAAATCATGTAGCAACAAATATTTACTAAACACTTCACAACTTGCATAGCAAGTTGACTCATATAATCTCATTTAATTATCATGACAACTACATTGTGATTTATATATGGGCTGCATTATGTCACCCAAATGAGTGAATTACTTCTGGATAAAATTAAGAACTGAACAGAAGGCTGGGTGCAGTGGTTCATGCCTGGGAGGCTGATCTGGGTGTAGTAATTGAGCTCCGGAGTTTCAGACCAGCCTGAGCAAAAGTGAGACCCCCATCTCTACTAAAAATGGAAAAATTAACCAGGTGTGGTGGTTGGAAAGCTGATGCAAGAGGATCACTTGAGCCCAGGAGTTTGAGGTTGCTGTGAGCTATGATGTCATTGCACTCTAGTTTGGGGCAACACAGAAAGACTCTGTCTCAAAAAAAAAAACAAACAAAAAAAGGACTCCAATTAGTAAAGTTGGCATAGAACACATCCCTTAAAGTATTATCTTTAAACAGGGACAGTTATATTAATATATTTCACAGCCCAGAGTATCCACATCATTAACTATTATTTGAAGATGGCCAGAGATGATTTAACATATAAAGCTTCCTGTATATTGGTGGTTTCCAGAGTAGAATTCTGTGTGAATACTCCTACAGATTGTTACAAATGATGTATTTGCTATTTATACATTATGTGTTATATTGAAATTAAAAGGTAAAATATGTACCTTTTTTAACTAAATAATTATCTATTCTTCACTAGTTCATAGTTTTTCTAAAGAAGATATTCTAATCCAAGCAACCAGTAAAATTCAGGCTTTACAAAAAATACAAAGAAAAATGCACTAAATTATATAGCTACCTCTAGAGAGAAGGATTATGCCCATCTGTAATGTTTGGATTTTATAGAATGAGTGCATATTAATTTATAATAAAAAGACACATTGCAATTTTTTTTCTTAGAAGGACATTGCTGAACAACTTGAAGAAATGCGTATGAAATATTGTTAAGGAGAAAAAGCAGGCTGTGAAGCAATATTTAAAGCTATCATATCATTGACTTTAAGTCAACAATAATAAAGACAAAATGGTCGTTATATAATGCTACAGGGAACTATGCAATAAGAACAATCCTAAATATTTATACACCTAACACAGGAGCACCCAGATCCCTAAAGCAAATCCTACTAGATGTGAACAAAGAGATGAACAGCATCATCATAACTGCTGGGGACTTCAACACCCATCACAGAACTGACAGATTGTCCAAGCAGAGAACAAATAAAGGAACTCTGGTCTTAAGGACTCTAGAACATGTGCGCCTATCAGACCTTTATAGAACATTTTACCCCCAATTCTTCTCATCAGCACATGGAGCATTTTCCAAAACTGATCATACATTAGGCCATAAATACGTCTCAACAAATTCTTTAAAAAAAGGAATTATACCACGCAATCTTCTCTGATCCCAGTGGAATAAGATCAGAAACCAGAGAAACGCTCAATTCTACATGAAGTCATGGCAATTAAACAAGCTGCGGCTTAATGATTATTGGATCAATAATGAAATTAAGATGGAAATCAAAAGATTCCCTGAACTGAAAACAAAGTGGACACAAGCTGTCAAAATCTACGGATTCAGCTGGAGGAGTCCTAAGGGGGAAGGAAATTCATAGCCTTAAATGCCTATGTGGAAACAGGAAGATCACAAATTAACAATTGAATGACACGCCTCAAGGAATCAAGAAAGGAAGAGCAAACCAAATTCAAAGTCAGCAGAAGAAAGAAATAACTAAGGTAAGAGCAGAACTAAACAAAATGGAAAACAACAACAAAAAAAGACAAAGCATCAAAGAAACAAAAAGCTCATTCTTTGACAAAACACAAACAAAATTGATTGTCCTCTTGCTGGAGTAACTAGGAATGGAAGAGAAAGGATCCTAAAAAGCTCAGTCAAAAATAAAAAAGGAAATATTACAGCTTATACCAGAGAAATACAAAATATCATCTGTGAATGCTGAGAAAGTCTCTATACACATAAACTCAAAAACATAGAGGATGTGGACAAATTCTGGAAACACACAACCTCTCAAGACTCAGTCAGGAAGAAACAGAACTCCTGCACAAACTAACAAGAAGGAACAAGATTGAAGCCGTTATAAAAATTCTTCCAGCAACAACAAAAAGCCACAGATCAAATGTATTGACAGCTGAATTTTACCAGGCATACAAAAAAATACTGCAGAAATAATGCCATAACATCAAGGATGGGGGAATCTTCCCTAACTCATTCTATGAAGCCAGGATCATCTTGATACCAAAGCCAAGGAAGGACACAACACAAGAAAGAAAACTACAGACCAATATCCTTTATGAATATAGATACAAAAATCCCCACTAAAATATTTGCAAATAGAATTCAACAGCATGTCAAAAAAAAATAATCCATCATGACCAAGTGGCTTTCTCCCAGGAATGGAAGATGGTTCAACACATGTAATCAGTAAATATGATTCACTACATAAATAGAAGCAAAAACAAAGATATATGATCATCTCAACAGAAGCAGAAAAAGCATTTGACAAAATTTAGCACCCTTTTATGATAAACCCTCAACAAACTAGGCATAGAAGGAACATATCTCAAGATTTTGATAGCTATATAGGACAAACACATGGCAAACATCACACTGGATGAGCAAAAGTGGAAAACATTCCCACTAAGAACTGGAAACAGATAAGGGCGCCCACTGTCACCACTTCCTTTTAATGTAGTACTGGAAGTCCTATCCAGAGCAACCAAGCAAGAGAAAGAAATAAAGGGTAACCAGATCAGGAACAAGGAGGTCAGACTATCATGTTTTGCTGATGATATAATCTTATATCCAGAACACTCCAGAGACTCCTGGAATTGATAAATAAATTCAGCAAAGTCTCAGGTTATAAAATCATGGTAAACTGAGTAGCATTCCTATGCACCAATTACAGTCAATCAAACTGAGAGTCAAATCAAAGCCTCAATCCATTCACAATAGCTACAAAGAAAATAAAATACCTAGGAAGATACTTAACCAAGAAAGTGAAAGATCTCTACAAAGAGCAATGAGGACAGAAGTCACAGACGGCACAAACAAATTTGAAAACCATATCATGCTTCTAGGTCAGCAGAATCAACACTGTTAACAGGCACATGCTCCCCCCAGTGATGCAGAGATTCAGTGAAATTCTCATCAAAATATCAATGTCACATTTCCTATATCTAGAAATACACATATCTAGAAAAAATAATTCTACACTTCATTTGGAACCAGAAAAGAGTTCACATAGGCAAAGCAATCTTAAGCAAAAAGTACAAATTTGGAAACATCACCTTACCAGACCTCAAACTATTCTATAAGGGGATAGTACCCAAACAGTGTGGTTTGGGCACATAAATACAGACACAGACCAATGAAACAGAACAGAGAACCCACATATAAAATCACCCTCATATTACCAGGTGATCTTTGACAAAGCAGACAGCATTGTACACTGGGGGAAAAGATGCTCTTTTCACTAAGTGGCACTTGGAAAGTTGTATAGCCATATGAAGAATGAAACAGGATCCATATCTCTTACCCCTCACAAAAATTAACTCAAGATGGATAAAAGACATATAAGGCATGATGCCATAAGAATTCTAGAAGAAAATCTTGGGGAAAATCTGATATTGGCCTAGGCAAAGAATTTATAAAGAAGACTCCAGTAGCTATCACAACAACAAAAATAAATAAATAAATGAGACTTGACTAAATTAAAAGACTTCAGCACAGCTAAGGAAATAATCAACAGTGCAAATGGACAGCCTACAGAATGTTCACAAGCTGTATATCCAATAAAGGGCGAATAACCACAAGTGTAATCTACAAAGAACTCAAGTAAATCAGCAAGAAAACAATAACTTCGTTAAAAAGTGGGCAAAAGACGTGAACAGAAGCTTCTCAAAAAAAGATAGACAAATGGCCAGTAAACATGAGAACATTCTCAATGTCACTAATTATCAGAGAAATGCAAGTTAAAACCGCAATGACATATCACCTTACCCCAGCTAAAATGGATATTATTAAAACGTCCAAAAACAACAAATGCTGGTGTGGATGCAAAGAGAAAGAAATACTTATACACTCCTGGTGGGACAACAAATTAGTATTACACTAACCTCTATGGAAAATACAACCTCTACGGAAAGTAGTATAGAGACACCTCAAAGAATTAAAAGTAGACCTACCATTTGATCCAGCAACCCACAACTGAGTATTTACCCAAAGGAAAAGAAGTCATTTTATCAAAAAGACAATGGCACTTCAAATATTTATTGCAGCATAATTCACAATTGCAAAGACGTGGAATCAACCCAAGTGCCCAACAATTCGTGAGTAAATAAAACAAAATGTAGTCTATTTATACTGTGGATACTACTCAGCCATGAAGAAGGATATTGAAGACCTTTGCCAACAATTTGGATAGAACTGGAGATCGTTGTAAGTGAAGTATATAAAGATATAAAAAGTATACGATGTAGAAAAACAAACACCATATACAACTCCCTACTATTTTAGAACTAACTGGAAGTGCACAGAGGGAAGTAAGCCGGGGAAGAGAGGAAGAAGGGATGAGCAAAAATCTGCCTAATGTGTACAAAGAACTCTACCTGAGTGATGGACACACGTGTAACCCCGACTCAAGCATGACAACATTGATGTGTGTAACCAAAGTGTCTGTGCCTCTGTAATATACTGAAGAAAAGTTATGTACAATGCATACAGAAAGGATGACGACTTCCATGTGAACCATGTTAAAATTTTACTGGTGGGATCATCAATCATTTTTGCTTTCTCTTTAATGTTCACCTTTTATGTTCCCCTAATATATTTTCTAATAGGGAAAATAAAGAAATGTTTTGCTGATTTTCCCAGCAAAAATCGTGGTCAGTGCCTCTGTTCTAAAATAATGTTTTCCATTATTGAAAAGGGTACATGTTCATCAAAGGATTCAAAGTTTCAGTGAGATAAGAGGAATCAATTTTAGCAATCTATGGTATGGCACGGTAAAAATAAATACATAAATGTTTTCGATAATAATGTTTTCTAGTCCTTGCCCAATCTCAAAAATGTAGTTGCAGAGCTAAGTTTGTTTCTTAACCTTTAACAATGCTCAAGGAGTTGTTACCTACCATACAGAACAGGCTTTGCCGGCTCTGCTACACAGAGGCAGCCAGCGCCCAAACACAGTAATCACCTACCTGGCAAGGGCTTGGTTTCCAGGCCCAGATCTTCAGCAAACTGCCTCTAATACCTTGGTAGAGATCTTTCTGAATTTCAGGTTCCTCTGTTCTATAAAGCACATATGATAATACCTGCCCTCCCTATGGTAGCAAGTCTCTACAGGGAGCTAATGAAAAAAATATGTAAAGTGATAATTAGGGCTTTGAAGAGTTATATGCATACAAGTGGATAATATTATATAATTTCCAAGTTCAGAGAGAGAGAGAGACAACTGTCAACTCTCTTAAGGAGACAAAGAAAGCCAAAATGATTGAAATAATCTACTTTCTTTAATCCTTCCCCTGAAATTACCACTCTGAGAAGTCAAAATTGTCAAAGAAATTATTAAAGAAAATAATAATTACTCTTACAGGCTCATAAGCCAGTGGTAATTTTCTGGAGTTTTTTTGTTTTGTTTGTTTTTGATTTTTGTTGTTTTGTTTTATTTGTTTTTGTTTTCGTAGAGACAAAGTCTCACTTTTTCCCCCTGGGTAGAGTGCTGTGGCGTCACTGCTCACAGTAACCTCCAACTCCAACTCCTGGGCTTAGGCAATTCTCTTGCCTCAGCCTCCGGAGCAGCTGGGACTACAGGTGCCCGCCACAACACCCGGCTATTTTTTTGTTGCAGTTTGGCCATGTCCAGGTTTGAACCTGCCACCCTTGGTATATGGGGGCGCCCAGCCAGTTGTAATTTTCATGAGACTCTAAAACAGAGCTGACACAACACTGTTGCCCTGTTTGCCCAGCAAGCACAGGGATTCACCAAGCTTGGTAAGTCAGTTGTTATCCACATACAAAGAAAACCCAACACTTGCTCAGTGTTACCAAGGAGATCATTATTGTCATTTTCATTATCATCATTTTTGCAATTCATAGAAAACTTACATAGTTTCCATCATAAAATGAAAATCTTGATTAATAAAAATCCAAAGAACTAAAACTATTGAATAACCAAATATATTTTCTAGTACTCTTTTCTTTAACCAAAATATTAACATGAAAGCATGAAGTGATATAACAGAGTGTTTTAGATACCAGAAAATGTAAGCATCATAAGAGCAAGAACTCTCTTTTTTCCCTCACTCTGATCTCATAGAAGTGGGGGTGTTTGTCTACAAATATTTGTGAAATCAATATAAGGAATTGATCATAACTATAAAATCATATATATTAACCATTATCCTGAGGAATCACAAGATCTTTCATCATCAAAGAGGGACTTTACCCAACAAATGTAATCAGTGTAACCTGGTTTCTTGTACCCTCAGTCAATCCCCAATAATAAGAATTTTTTTAAAAAATTCCATCTTATACAACTAAGAGTAAAAGCAGAGAGTGCACAGTGGTTGGAGATCTTAATGTGTTATTCTTTGAATCAGAAAGTATTCAGAATTCTGAGTATTTAATTACAAAATTAACAAATTCTGATTAAGTAAAGTGTTCCCTGCCTTTAATATTGGTACCTCACCTGATATCTGTTCTACAATGAAATTTCTCCAGAAATTTGTGCTGATAACAGATGTTTTAGAAAGTCTAGATAATATTCCATCTTCCATTTCACTATCCATTGTAGGTATTACCTATATTTTAAGTCACACCTGTGTGTTTTATAGAGGAATATTCCACTTTCCCAATACTTTATAAGCTTTTTAAGGGTTGGAAACTTACTTTCTCTTTATATTCCCTAAGATAAAGCAAAGGCAGGGTGGCACCTGTGGCTCAAAAGAAGTAGGGCACCGGCCCCATATACTGGAGGTGGCAGGTTCGAACCCAGCCCAGCTAAAAACTGCAAAAAAAAAAAAAACCCAAAAAAGCAAAGGTGAATTTTTTTACATTTTTTTTTTGAAGACAGAGTCTCATTCTGTGACCCTGGGTAGAGTGCTGTGGCATCATAGCTCACAGCAACCTCAGTCTCTTGGGCTCAGGAAATTCCCTTATCTCAGCCTCCCAAGTAGCTAGGACGATAGGCACCTGCCACAACACCTGACTAAATTTTCTATTTTTAGTAAGGGGCAGCATCTCACTCTTGCTCCTGAGCTCAAGCAATCCACCTGCCTCAACCTCCCAGAATACCAGGATTACAGGCGTGAGCCACCATGCTCGGCCTTAAAAACAAATTTCTTGATGATAACATAATAGTAAAGGTGAATAAACATATAAAAAGGCAAATACTTTGAATCCAGCATGAGAGTTCTCCAGACTCTAATTCCACAGAGATTTTGTCAGTCACAGTAAGTATTCAACATTTAGGGTAAATTTTCACCCACTTCTCTTACAAGTTTAAATACTATCCCCAAAGGAGCACATTTAAAGTATTGATATTTTCCCCTGTAACCCGCTTGCAGATGACATGTAATCCACTCTGTACTTAACTAATATTTTTGCTTCGTAACTTTTGCTGAGCATTTTGTATGTGACAGCGTCATCACGTAAGCCGCTGAAGTGGGAAGGAAAGAAAGAAACGAGAAAGGATAGAATGTTGATCCAGACAGGCTTCCAGTCCTAGAGGTGTGAATAAGAGAAATCTGTAAGCAATAAACATCCAATATGACGATTCATGAGCGCTCGGTCAACCTGCTAGAGTTGGGAGAATTGAACAAGTTTCCTAAAGGAGAGGATATGTGTAACCAAGTCTCGAAGGATGAGCAAGAGTTTGCCAAACAGTAGAGGAAATGAGCACTCTCGGCAGAGGAAGCAGCATGTAAAAAAGGTAAAAAGTGGACAAAAGAGCGAATATTTCTAATGGCTGGTGCTATGGGCTAATCGTGTCCTCCCTCAAACCCAAAATCCTCAGAATGGATTTGGAGACAGTGTCTGTAAAGGAATGCTTAAGTCAAATAAGGCCATTAGGGTGGGTCTGATAACTATCTCAGAGAAGAACATGTGGACGTGCAAGGTGACAGGTGGGACCCATGTGCCACGGAGGGGTGACCATGTGAGGAGAAAGCAAAGACCAGTGTTGGCTGGCCAAGGAGAGAAGCCTCAGAAGAAACCAAAACTGTTGACGTCTGACCTTGGACTTCCAGCACCTGGAAGTGACAAACACACTTCCACCGTCTCAACCACTTCCTCTGCGGTGTTTCGTTATGGCAACCCCAACAAACTGATACAGCTAGAATTAGGACGCCTGGGTGTTTGTGGCTCCCCCCAGCACTCATGTAATACAGAGCGCGTGTGTCCCTCCAAACTTCAAGGCATGGACCAATGAGCTCTAACTTTTATGTCTCCAGCACCTTAGATCATGCCTAGCTCACAGAAATTTTACTTTTGTAATTTATTGCACGAACATAGCATGTGTGTCCAAACAAAAAATGTATAGACACCTACACTGACCCCTTTAATCACTGCATTCAAATGACGTTTTATTCCCATGACAGTGCAGTAAAGGTGCAGCTGCCCTCAAAATAATTTCATCGAGTTCCTAAGAAAACTCGTAAGGTGCTTTAAAAAGGGACTTCATTGAATTCATGGATTAATTGAGAGAATCCATGTCTTCACACATTCAATAGTGTTATCACATGAGAAGGGATGTCGCCTCATTTAAAAATGACTTTTAAAAATTTATTTTGTTTTTGTGATTTTCATTCAATCAGCTATGTGCATTCCTTATTAAATTCCCTCAATGTATCTAAATTTCTCATTTTCAAATCTGACTTTTTTGTTATTTTTTCTAACTTGTTATTACTAATCTAGAGGGAAGCTATTAATTGATATATTTTTCTGTGGTACATTCTGATACTGAACTTATTTTTAGTAGTTTTTAAATTGATCCATTTGGACTTGTGGTTAGACAATTATATTATCCACAGGCAAAGGTAATTTTATCTCTTCAACTATATGTTATTTCCTTTTCTACTGTGTTGGATAGATATTATAGAATAATGTTAATTAATAAACATTAGATCAGGCACTCTTTGGCTTCAGCCTCTAGAATTTCACCTATTTTTGTCCACTGATTTCAGATAAATTTCCCTTTATTGTGTTAAGGAAGTTTCCTTTTATTATTAATTTTCTTTCAAGAATATAGTGTGAAATTTAATCAATCACCATGTCATCAACAAATCTCAAGTTGATTTATACTTTGGAATGGTCACATCTGAGAACCATCAGGTATAAGTATACATACTTGTGTCAAATTATCAAGTATTTATATTAGCATAGTTCAAAATTTTGGCACAACGGTTGTCTGCTGATGGGAAGGCACATTACACTTCTCCTTTAAGCAGATGTAGGAAAGGACCACCTGTGAAATGTGTGGCTAATGCCACAGCCAAAACTTAAAATTTGGCTGCCTAATTGTCACATATTATCAACCAAAATAAACGTCTGTAGCATAATGTGGATTTCTCTCCTTTGATCTACATTGATGGGAATACAGTAGGAACAAAAAGTTTCTGGGGGACAATGCCTGGCGTTATAGAGGGTACTAAGTAAATATTTGTTGAACACATTAATAAGTAAAAAATGTCCAGGGCATGGTCTCATTTCAGGTTTGTTCATAATTTTTAGTGAAATTAATTGTTGACTCTTAATTTAAATATAAACCTTTGTTTTTCTAGAAAACAATTTATTTTACTCAGACTCTTTAGTTTTTAGCACATTTTAACTTCACAACTTTAAAAACTATCTTTGTGAAAAAGAAAATGATCTGCAATGGCCATTTTGCTATTATCTTCAATTAAGGAGGTTTCTTGTCCTTTTCTCTTTCATTTCTAAAGAATAGGGGGTCTTAATTTATACTTTTATTAAATTTTAGCTATATATGACTGTGGCCATTGACTCTTTACTTTGTTGCTTTACTGAGATTATTTTTGGAAGCAGTATTTATAAATATTCCTAGAGTAGAAAAAAAGAGGGTACATTCACTGTACTTAGGTACAATAATTAAATATTAGGCCTTTTAATTACATTTACTTCACTCTCCCCCCCTTTTATTTGCTGGCTTCACCTAAAAATGACACGAGTGATTGTTGTTGATCGATGTTAGATGACTCAAAGAATCAGTGTAAAAGAACAAATTGACTAAAGGCTATACAAACAAAAAGATCCAAATGTAGGGCGGTGCCTGTGGCTCAAAGGAGTAGGGTGCTGGCCCCATATGCCAGAGGTGGTGGGTTCAAACCCAGCCCCGGCCAAAAACTGCAAAAAAAAAAAAAAAAAATCCACATGTAAAACACCGATTATAAGATATATTTATTAATAGGAACACTTTAAAAGCTTTGTTTAATGGTGTCTATCTAACTTTCTAATGTAGAATGAAATCACTGGTATTTAAAAACAAAATCTTGGCACAATAAAAATGATAAATGCAGTATTACTTTTTAGATTTATAAAAATAAAGCACGACAGTAACTGATGACTGTTTTTCTAATTGAAATACACATCTTTATCACAGAGCAATAAAAGAAAACAAGATGACTTCAGTCCTAGCTCCGTCATATAATAGGAATGTGTTGGCTTGAGTGAGCTACATAATGCCTTCTGACCACTGACTCATCTCTGAAAGGGGGTCTCCAGGTTGTTACAATGGTTATATAGTAGGTAATACTTACGAAGTTCCCAATAAGTTGGAGTTCATCGTTTTAGGAGTTAATTCTTTAAGATTTATATGTATTTGATAATGTTTATCTCCAAATCTTTTAGAGAGAAATAAAAATCAGTATGTGATAATTCCTTGGCTGGGGGAAGGGGGGCGGCGGGGGACATGTCTACCAAGGTTATTATTTTTGACATCCATTTGCTACATTGTGACATTAAGATGAGCAGATCATATTGCCAGGCCTTTATTTTTTGTTATTTTTAACTAAAATTCTATTTTAGAAGGATATTCACTATCTTTCAAAAAAACAGAGAAGTTAATAAAGACAAAATCATCTACAAAGCGTGTCATGTGAAAACAAAGCAAAAGCTCGTACTTCAATGAATCAAAACAGAGGTGTAAGCAACGTGAATACAACTGAATACCAGTGGGTTCTTACCTTTGCTTGGTTTAGTAATCTGCCTGTGTCTTCTAGAAGTGGAAGTCAGTAGAGTATCCAAAACAAACAGAGATAGACTGTAAATCTTGACATTGTCAAAATCCAGGCCCTAATTTTTTAAATAATGAATATGCTGATTTTTTTTTCTTTCCTTAAACATGAACAAATGGTCTTGATCGTTCCCAGGGAAAGAAACAGTTCTGTGGCTTTGACAAAGGAGGATTTCCATGACCCAGCATTGGATTTGCGGATTTATATATGGATGAAAATAACAGCAACCAAATCACCATTATCCTTTGCTTGACCCTAAGCTTATTAATATGCATGAGGGTAAAGAATATAAGGGGGTTTCCTCAGAGTTTCCTCTTAACAAATTTGAAAGTAAACCAAAGGTAATATTAACTGATGGATTTTATTAAAATTATACTGTTAATTTCACTCAGGGTTACAATCTTCAAAAAATTGTCTAATCTTCCGAAGCTATGATGAAACTTTCAGATATAGTGCCATCACGTTAAAAATTATTAAAATATAATTAGAGTGCCCCTATTCATTGATCTTTTAATTGAGTATTTTGTGGAAGAATCACATATTTAGAACATATCTGGTCAAGAAACAAAAAAAGATGAAGTTGAGCTGGCCTGAAAGAATAATTCACATTTACGATGTGCAAAAATCATCACAACATGCCAGTTACTGTCTAAGTGTTACTCTAATGACCTAAAAGTGAATTTCCCTAAGAAATAGCTTATGTAACACTTGGCAGTCTACATACAAAACTTTTGCTGATGACTGAAAATCAGAATGGCATGAAATAAATACTGTCTCTATGTAGCAAAACTGCTTTTATTTCAATCTATCAGCTCCCAAAAGCATCATTCCTTCCCCAGTAGCTCCAGAATGAAAACAAGCCATCGACCAATTCAGTAACTTTTATTGCCTTAGTTAAACAGCTTCAACTTCTAGTGGCATTAAGTGAATCTCAAAAAAGAATATACCCTAATATGCCTGACGTAAAAAGTTAGGGAAATACTGAGCACCTGAGCGAAATCAGCTTTTCAGTTCCAGAATTTCTAAAATAATTTTCTATTTATAATTATAAAATAAAGCATGCTTTGTAAAATTTTGATATTACAGAAAGAAAAAAACCGAAATATATTCTTAACCATTTTGGAATAATCAACATAAATATTTTGGTTATATCTACCATTATATGTATATTTTTAAATAAATTTCTGATGTTTATTTAAAATCTTATTACAATAATGTTCATATTATTAAATACCTATCTAAAGCTCTTTTTCAGATTGTATAATATTCTACCATATTCCATTATACCATAATTTATTGATTGATTTTCCTGTCATTGGACATTTTTTTCTCTGGCCTAAAGAATTTCAAAATGAATTTTCTTTCTTTCTTTCTTTCTTTCTTTTTTTTTTTTTTTTTTGAGACAGAGCCTCAAGCTGAAGCACCTGGCTAGAGTGCTATGGTATCACAGCACACAGCAACCACCAACTCGTGGGCTTAAGTGATTCTCTTGCCTCAGCCTCCCAAGTAGCTGGGACTACAGGCATCCGCCACAAAGCCTGGCCATTTTTTGGTTGCAGTTGTCATTGCTGTTTGACGGGCCTGGGCTGGATTCAAACTTGCCAGCTCTGGTGTATGTGGCTGGTGCCTTAGCCACTTGAGCTACCAGCGCCGAGCCCCAAATTTTCTTATTTTCAAGTCACTATATACCTCTGTCATTGTTTAGTGTTACTTAGAAATTAGATTACTAGATAAAGTGTGTTAACATTTTTATGACTCTAAATTCATATTGTTAATATAACTTCCAGAAAAGTTGTTCTTACCTCTGTTTGACCTTATAAAGTTAAATAACTTACTATCATTTGTTTCATTGACTTTCTTTCCACGCACTCATCAATCAACATTTTGCCAAATATACCATTTTTACTTAATTTTTGGCAATCCCGTACTTAAATGTGTACCCCCAAGATCTAGTGTGCATGTGTTTGACAAATCCATTTCTATTATAATCTTTCCCAAATTAACCAATGTGGCCTTTTGTGTCACAATTTAGCTTAATGCTAAAATGTTTTTGCATGAGTTCCTTTATACCATTCTCCTCTCTAAGAAAAACTACATAATCTGCTAAGGAAAATAAGTCCGTTGTCTTGAATAACCTGGCCGTGTCCTAAACCTATCTGTATGCAAAAAATTGTAAATATTTTGAAAAATATGAAATGGTAATAAATGCTAAAATCACAGGAATAAAGTAAAAATAAGTAATCAACAGACACACAAAGAAATTCTCAAGATGAGAAGGAAGTACACTCTTCTCAAAACCAAAAACAATCCTGTGAAATAGATAGTATATACTTCATTTTTGTGGAGGAAAAAGTGAAGGCTGAGAGATGAAGCAATTTTCCCAAGGTCATGATGGCTACTACAGTGTCTGAGTTAGCTGGGATTCACACCCAGGCTGGGTTCCCTAGAGGGGGAGGGGGAGGGGAGAGGAATAAACCAACCTAATGGGTACCATGAACACTGTATGGCTAACACACACACCTATAGACAAAACTCAAGCATAACAAAAATGATCCATGTAACCGTAAAGCATCTGTACCCCCTTAGTATATCAAAGTTAACCTTCATTTTATAACTGTTAATTACATTACCATAAATTTGCCTGGCTTCTTTTTAAAAGTTGAAAATGTATTTTCTCTTTTTTTTTTGAGACAGAGCCTTTTCGGTTGCAGCCACCATTGTTGTTTGGTGGGCCCGGGCTGGATTTGAACCCGCCAGCCCAGGTGTATGTGGCTGGCGCCTTAGCCCACTGAGCCACAGGCACCGAGCCAAAAATGTATTTTCTGTTTAGGAAATATACCAGGGTTAGCTAGAGCAACCTTCTAGTCTGACTTCATACACAGACGATGTAACTAAAATAAATATGCCTAAAAATAAAACAGGATAACAAGAAAGAGTGGAGGTTTGCTCCCATACGTAGCCATCGAATGTGAGTTTTTTTGCAGTTTGTTATTTAAAATTTTTCAAAATGTTTCTAATAAATAAAAGTCAGAATAATGATTCTAGCAGACTCCTTTTCCTCAAGCCAACTTCACTCTTAGTTGCCATCATGATACTTCATAGAACCTGTCATTAAAAACAGCTCTTTCATGACGAATAATGCACACACACAATTCTTTACATATTTGGAATGACTCCTTTGCTTTATCTCAAAGGCTCATTCCCTACTTGTTCTCACACTTTCTTCATGTGTCTTTCTGACCCCCCCCCCAAAACTATAATTAAGGATGAACTGAATATTATTGTTTTCAGAGTCATGTGTATTAGTCGTGTGGTCCTGAGAAAATTACTCAACTTTTTTGAGCCTTAATTTTCTTATCTGTATAATGGAAATATAACACCTACCTCATTAGGGTTTTATGAGGATAAATGGATTTAGTATATTGCCTGCTTTAGTTTATAAAGCTTGTAAAGCATCATGAGAATAAAAAAGCAGATATCTAATGTACTCAACACAAACATGAAACCAGTCTATAAACAACTCTATGCCCACACGAAAGAAAAACACAAGTATATTCTAGAGGGTGGGAGGGGAGGCGGAGGAAAAGGGGAAAGGGGAGGGGACAGGGATTGGCCAGCTCTCACCTACTGTGCAAAGTTCAAGTTGTAGTTGCGCCCTGCACCCCGAGAGTGTGGTGTACCCTCACATCAATCTGAAATGTAATAAATAAATAAAAAGGACACTTAATAAACGTGCTGTGACTCCCCTCTGCACCTAAACTGGGGCTTTGCAGCCTCCTCCTGAGGCTTCGTCTGCATTCAACCTGCTGCAATGGGACTTTGATCACCAGGCACATGTGTCTACTAAGCAGCTCCTGCAAAGACACACAGCCATTATTTACACCTTGTTTCTACAGAATTTAGCAAAATGTGATCAAGTGAAATAATCCAAGGTTTTAAATGAAAAGCTGTGTTCTAGACATAGAGTATTTAACAATGCACAGTAATTCATCTTCATAAAGCCGTGACACTTGGTCGGGTATTGGTACTTCCATTCTACACATGATTCCTGGGCGCCCTCAGTGCGCTGGGCTCTCTTCTAAGCTGCACCAAAAAATCCTTCTCTCAGAGATGGGACAGAGGTGGGAGGCAGGCAAAAGGAGGTGGTCCCAGTACAGTGTGATAAACAGCCGGAACACTGGAAGACTGGGGGGGAAATTGTCTTCTTGCTGAAATCGAAAGTAAGTGGGAATTTTGTCAGTGTGTGGCAAGCATTCATACTAAGATATGCCTCTGATTTACACAAGTTTAATAATTAAGAGTGTTGTGTTGTGTCTTCCCCTCCAAAGTGCGATTAGCTCTACCCCATCTTTCCCTGGTACCTGCAGTAACCTTGGCTGATAGAAGGAACACAGTGGCGTGAGATAATCTATTTAGTAGGCTATTTTTAATCTGGTTCCCTGTCTTGCTTTGTCAGCTCCCTCTAAATCTTCATAATCCTATTTAAACTCCCTCTAACTACAAACACTCACTTACATGACATTGATTCTTTGTATTTTTATTTTAAAAAATTATATGATTTGAAGGATTCTGCCACTTGGCTTCTGTCTTCAAACACACCAAAACCTTCCCTATACACGAGTTTCACATGCCAAGAATATACATTTGGCTGAAAAAAATCCATATGTAAGTAGACCTGCACTGTTTAAGCCATGTCAGTCAAGGATCAAATGTAAGCAAAACATATAAGATTAAGAAAATCCTATGTTTTTATTTGGTTTTTTAAAAATGAAGGTGGACAGGCTGCCTCACATCTCTAATCCTAGCACTTTGGAAGGTTGAAGTTGGAGGATCTCTTCAGGGCAGAAGTTTAAGACTCAACTGAGCAACATAGCAAAACACAGTCACTACAAAAAAAAAAAAAAAATTATCCAGGCATGGTGGCTCAGCCCTGTTAGCCCAGCTAACAGGAGGCTGAGGCAGGAGGATCACTGGAGCCCAGGAGTTTGAGGGTACAGTGAGTTATTCTTGCACCATAGCACTCTAGCCTGGAAGACAGAGAGAGACCCTATCTCTAAAAGAAAAAAAAATCAGATAATAAGTATCACATGCTAGGCACCAAGCTAGGAAGTATGCATTTGATCTCCAACTACGAAAGACATTTTGCTTAATCGTTACGACAAGAGTGTCAGCTTTGGACATTAGACCAACCTTGCTTCAAATCCTACTCCTCTACCTGCTAGCAGAGTTGCCTAGGGCAAGTTACGTAAATTCTCTATTGCTTAATTAGATGATCTATCTAACATGTGAAGTACCTACCAAAAATGAGATGCTTCATATATGGCTAGAGTTTTGCTAATGAGAAAATTATCTTTCCCTCTAATTTAACTTCTCAGGTAATTTGTTTATAGGGAAACTCACTAACTGCAGAACATGAGCGTCCCCAATCTATAAAACTAAACCTTTGAAAGTTAAGGTTGTGTGAAGCCAGTCCCCAGAATCCGTTCACCATTGAATGGGCAAATAAAAGAAAACTTCGGTCCTATAGAGTCACAGTTCTGCTCACGGGGGGTTGTGCACATCCTATGGCAACTGAAATTACAAGACCCCCTCATGAATTATTATACATTACACAATAAGTAAATTCCTTATTATTACTGTATCTGAATTTAACTGACCTGAAAAATGAATGAAATTTTGATCGCTCTTGCATATCTTGCAAGAGCTAAGTAATAGAATTTTAGCACCTGATGTTAATAACTCCTGGGAACATTGGAAACTTACTGGACTTGGTAGTCAAACCAATGTAGATTTGCATCCTGGCTCACCAATTACGGACAGCACTGTGGTCTTGGGAACATTGTTTAACTTCTCTGTACCTTTTTTTTCTTAATCAGTATAAGAGGAAGGATCCTTCTAATCAAGGTATGGTAATTAGAGATAATTGACATAAAACTCTTCACAACATGCCTGGACCGAATTAGTCCTCTGCAATAGTAACTGTTAAGATGATTACGATGTTACCATGTTACCGTGAGATAGTTCCTGGAGTTCACTACAAAATTAATAATTCATGTGCTCGCTTCGGCAGCACATATACTAAAATTGGAACAATACAAAGAACATTGGCGTGGCCCCTGCACAAAGATGACACGCAAATTGGTGAAGTGTTCCATATTTTTCAGCCCCATATCCTGAGGGTGGTGGGTTTGAACCCGGCCCTGGCCAAACTGCACCAAAAAAATAGCCAGGGCGGGCTACTCAAGAGGCTGGGGCAAGAGAATCACCTAAGCCCAAGAGTTTGAGGTTGCTGTGAGCTGTGATGCCACAGCACTCTACTGAGGGCAACAAAGTGAGACTCTGTCTCTAAAAAAAAAAAAAAATTAATAGTACTAAATTGCTAGTTTAATAACAATCAAATACAAAGACTCAAACAATTCAGAATAGGGAAGTAATCTATCAGGGAAGGCAATATGTTTGTACCTGCGGGTTTTAGGTTTTAAATCATTTTAGGTCAGCATGAAAATATTTCAAACTATGTAATTTTCTACCTTAAATATGTTTAAAGACTTTTGCAGATTCTACAATGGAAATATAGTTGCTAATTGCCCTTCACCAGAACTGGCTTCGGTTTAACATTCTCAGACATGCCAAATATGATACCCAGTTTCCTGAATGTTATTTTTGCTGCCACTTCTCCCACAACCCTCCCCCTGACATTCGCAGGACTAGAATAAAAAGACAAAGGAAGGCCTATGTGCTATATGTCTAAATAAATGAACCATTAAATAAAATGAGTTTTTGTCCTTACCTCAAGAAACATAACTCCATAACAAAACAATCAAAATATCTATAAAACAATGATTTTAATATGATTAAAACTGGGCAAAATGCTAAAGGCAACTAGATTTAATTATTATTATACATGTCTGGGTAGGGTTGTTGATGAATATTACTAATATTACTCAGATTAGTAATAAAGCAGAGATATACATAAAAGGTACATTGTTGTTACATATTCTATATTATTTAATTTTTTCCCTCTCAGAAAAGTTACTAAGTATATTGTGATAATCAAGATTTTACATTATTTGCATTCAATTGACTATAGTGCCATTAATAACACTTCTTGAATCATTGTAGATTTTTACCTCTTTTATTAATTTCTACTTGGATAAACTACACTATTTGCTTCTCAATGTAACTTATAAAATGAGAGGTAGATTCAGAAATAAATTATGAATTCTGTATATTATGTTCAAACACAGCAATGGACTCCCACAAACATTTGAAACTATTGTAAGTCAAAAGTGAATCAAATACCCCAGTAAACCCATTTTAAGTCAAAAATTCCTAAGTCGAACCATTGTAAGTCAGGGACTCTGTGGACTTAGCTTTTGCTCATGAAAAAGTAGCTGGACTCCAAACTAGACAAAACATACGCATGAAACAACTGTTTTCAAAATATAGGAGAACTGTTGCCAAACCAAGAAGTCCACCTGCCTGTCACCCAAGTCAATCAACGGAGAAGCAGATGAGAGATGAACAGTTTCACTTTTATTTACAGAAAATCTAGGGATTCTGGAGAGCAGCGGGGGTATCTCCCCAAGACCGGCTCTGTCCCGTCCTTCACTTTGTTACTTTTTATTCTCACAGTAAAAATAAACATCAGCAATGTTATTTCTCATCGTAGTATACATTAAACAGATTCCTCCTCACAGCTTACAAAGTTACACAGCATCTTCCTATCTTAAAATGGTTATATGTTCAAAACATTTTTATTCTAGACTAAATTTATAGTGAGTCGACATTTCACTGAGTCAGAGTGCCCTGGGTCCTTGACGGGTGCCATGGAGCCCACTCCCCCGACTTATCTATGACAGTAACCTTGGAAGTGAATAAACAATCTTCAGATGTCAGCAGATAGGCTCGTCCAGCCTCAGGAGGACCTGACCAGCAGCGTCCTGCATGAAATGGCCCTAAAGTGAACAGTGCCTGTAACACAACAAGCAACACAGAAGTATGATATTCAAGAAAAGGGAGGGGGAAAAAGCTGAACCCTGTCCAGAGACAATTTTTGAACTGTGACATGAGCAAAATGAAACCAAGAAGAGCTCAGCAATTTGCTTAGTTAAGGAGTCAGAAAAAAGATGTTGGAGGCCAAAGTAGAGTTAGAATTTGCAGAGTGCCAGAGAGGGAGAAGCTGTGTAGAGAAAGAGCCAGAAATTTCCAGAGAAGTCTCAAGTGTCCAGTGGAAGCCTTATCTGAACATGCATAGGCTGAAATCCCATGAGCTTGGCAAAGAATAAATACCAGGGAACTAAAGTTTAAATAATAAGACCTCCCATATGAAGACTTTGGACCTTCAAGTTCCTACCTATAGAGTGGAGAGATCCATTGAAGACCCCGCCATAAATAAATCTCAAATAAAAAGCCAAATGTTAATAGCAGGGCTAATCTAGCTGTAAGGTAAAAGATACAGAAATCCACCCTCATCGTTAGTTTTATTTTCTACAGTTTCATTCATCCATGATTGACCATGGTCTGAAAATATTAAATGGAAAATCAATTCCCTAAGTAAATTATTCATAAGTTTGACATATCATCAGGTCAATGGTAGCCTAACATGGTCTGACAATGCCAAGTCGTTCACCTCACCTCATCTCACACCATCCCAAGAACAAAGGTGAGTACCTTATAGTAAGGCATCTTGATAGAGAGAGACCACATTCACATAACTTTTATTAGAGTATATAGTTATAATTGTTCTACTTTATCAGTTATTGTTGCTACTCTCTTACTGTGGTTAAATTAAATGGTATCATTGATGGAAAAAAACCTAGTTTATATATGTACCTAATGACCAACTTTCAAGAACTCATGAAGCAAAAACCAACAGCACCAAATTTATGCACAGCCCCACAATTACAGGGAATTTCAACACTCCTTTCTCACTAATTGAACAAATTAAAAAAAAAGTAATAAACTAGATTTTGAGTAACCAATTTTACCTAATGGACTTTTACAAACACCACACCCAACCATTGCAGAACACATTCTTTTGAATTTCATGTGGAACATTCACCGAGCTAGATCAGACATTGGGCCATATCCAAAACTCAGCAAATTTTAAATAACTGTTTTTGTATGGGCTATATTGTGTTCAAAACAGACCTAAATTAGAAATCAATAACAGCAATCTCCAGATTTGCAAATCTGGAAAATCTCCAATATTTACAAATCAACCAATCCATTCCCAAATAACCCATAGGTCAAAGCATAAATCACAAGGAAAGTATTTTGAACACAATGTAGGCAAATATTAGCTTTAAACACTTGTATTCAAAGAGAATAAAAGCTTAAAATCACCTTGGAGTTTTCACCTTGGAATCTGGAAAAAGAAGAGCACATTAAAGTAGAAGGAAGGAATAAAATAAGAACAGAAATCAATGAAATTTTAAAAATCAATAAAGAAATCAGTAAAGGTAAAGGTTTACTCTTGGAGAGATTAATAATACTAATAACTACTTAACTAGACTGATTGAGAAAAAAAAGTAAAGAATCGCAAATTACCAACAGTAGGCTAGCACCTTGCTAAACTGGACTGTGACATTTCTGTGACCAGCATCAAGCCCTGTCCCTGAGGAACATCTCTCCTGCCTGGTTATCTTATTCCCTGACCAAAAACCTCAGACCTCTCCCCAGTATAGCACCTGAGGGGTTAAGTCTTCAGAGAGTGGGGACCCTCCCAGACCTGCCCAAGATCAAAAGACTTGACCTTGTACCTCAAGGCCCTAAGCCTAATTGCTAATTATTTTGACCATCAGCACTGAGTCTCAGCCTAACACAAAGATCCTAAGACATGTCCTTATTATCACAGTCTAAGTCTGGAGTCAGAAAAAGAATTTCCCAGAATCATAGAATGTGCTAGTTGGTCTGCTTTTAGTTAAACAACATGCTTTTCATTGGGAATAAAAATCTCCCAAATTTATGTCAGTCATGACAGTCTGTAGTGCTATAACTACATAATATAATATCCAGTCATCTAGAAATAGACATTGAAGGAAAATACTTTATAAATTGCTGCTGGGCAACATTTAAACTGGGAAAATCTTAAACAAGTTAAATTATTTTTTTCTTATGGGTTTTTCTCCTTATTTTCAGAATTGAAAAACAAGAATTACAACAAAATATAGCCTCCCTAAAATAGGCGTTAATATGAAATTAGAATTCAGTGTCTTTAAAAATTCACCTCGAAGTTATATTTTTATAGATTTTGGGGGGTCAGGAAGTAGGATTTATTGGTAGGCTCAAATGAAGGGCAGCGCGGTGGAAGCCTCCTGAGCTCGGGCCCGCCCCTTGCCTGGGGGCCACGAGTAGGGACAGATTCGACCTCACGGCCATCCGAGATGAGCCTTCTCAGCCACATGTCTTCAAATTCATCTGCATTAAACTTGGTAAAGTCCCACTTTTTGGAGATGTGAATCTCCTGGTGGACAGGGAACTTGAACTTGACCCTGCTAAGGGCCTCAAGCACATGCTCCAGTTCTGTCGTTTGGTGCGGATGGCCAGAATGGCCTGGGGCTTTCCAAAGGCACCTCGCGTACCTGTCTGGAGCCTGTAGTCCTCGGCGCAGAAAACATCTTGTTGCTGTGGATAATGTTGAAGGGGTGGAGCTGCATGCAGATACGACCGCCATCTTTTCTGAGTAGCCCCCAGGAGACCTGTTCGTATTCATCTGACACCACGTGGCCCCAGAGTGAGAACTCATCCGCTCTTGCCTTCTTCCACCCCAGGTCAAAGATGATAATCTTGGCATCAGGGACACCCCAGCAGAAACAAGACTTGGGTTTCAGCTTGTTCTTACAATGCCAGTATCAGCAGGTGGGGCAGGGCCCATGGAGATACCAGGGTCTTCAACCACGAGCTTGCATCCGCTCTTTCTAGACCAAAGGCAATTGCAAAGAGTCTAATTAACAAATGAGTTAAGAACAAACACTGAAGCCAGATGTTTCATAGTCCTGTGTCCATAGCAAGGCACTTTATTTCTGTGAGCCTTCATTTCCTGGGCTGTAAAGTGAAGGTATAACATTGCTTGCCATAGTAAATGTTATGTGTCTGTCAAATAAATAAGCAATAAATGCCTTAGATCACATTTACTATCATCACCCATCTTAAGGAAGGCAAAATTTCAAATTTGGTTATCCAAAGCAAACGTTTAAAAAGAAATCTTAAGTTTTACAGCTCATTATCCAAATTTAGCATACATTTCCCTCCCTTTCAAGTTTGACCTGTTTCCCTACCCAAGTCCTTGCTTCTCAGCAAAGCCATCACGTGTAAAGACTGTGCCTTAGATTGTTACCTTGACAATTTTGTTCTTAACTCTTCTCTCATCGACCTAGAAACAAGAAAATCACAATTAAAGCGTCTGCTAAGAATTCTTTTTTTTTAAACAGTTTCACTCTGTCGTCCTGGGCAACTTGCTGTGGCATCATAGCTCACAGCAACCTCAGTCTCTTGGGCCCAATGGAAACTCTTGCCTCAGCCTTCCGAGTAACTGGGACTACAGGTGCCCGCCACAAAGTCCATCTAGTTTTTCTATTTTTAGTAGGTACGAGTCCCCCTCTTGCTCATTCTGGTCTTGAACTCCTGAGCTCAAGTAATCCACCCACCTTAGCCCCCCAGAGTGTTAGGGTAATAGGCATGAGTTACCACACCTGGCCTGAAATTCTTAGCTAAGAAAATTAATAGCAGTGTTTCTGAATATCTAGAGCAAAAGCTAGGAGAATAGGAGAGGGAGCACCAGAGCACACGGCACCCCGTTCGCCCTGCTGAGGAGCTGAGCAGGAAGTGTGCCCTTTTCTTACTCCCTAAATGCCTGCTGTCAAACCTCATCCTTGGTTAGTTTATTTAACTTCACGCTCTGCCTTCGATCCCGTCTCTGTAAACCGGGAGTTAATACACTGTCCTGTTTTAATGAGTTCATAATACATCGGGAGTTACATATACACTGTGCTGTTTTAATGAGTTAATAGTACATCAAGTATGCCTGGGGTTGTGGCTCACGCTCCTAAGCCGAGCGCTCTGAGAGGCCCAGAGAGGAGCATTCCTTGAGCTCGGGAGTTGGAAGGGGAGGAGAGGGGAGGGAAGAGAAATTAGCTGGGCACAGTGACACCCTTTTGTAGTCCTGGCTACTGGGAGGGAGGCTGAGGCAGGAGGACAGTTGCGGAGTTTGAGGTTGCAGCGAGCTATGACGACGTCACTAGGTACATTCTACGGCTGACACAGTAATACTCCAAAACAAATAACAAACAAAACCATAAAGTACCTGCACAATGAATGTTAGATATCATTGTGTTGTGACATTAGATCTTTTTGATTTGGGCATTGCTTTTTTTTTCCCCTCAAGGGTTTGTTTTAAATAACTGTAGGACCCAGAAAATGGGGCAAAGTGAGGGGAAATTGCTGTTTGGCAAACAAATGGGGGCGGGGTGAATGCAGGGGAGGAGCTGATGATAACCTGGGAGGGCAAAGTCTGCTCTCAAGTTCCCAGATAAACTTTAGCATGGTAATCAGCGCAGACGCCCAGTGGTCAGCAGTTTCCGTACAAAGCAGCTAACATCTGAAGCCTTCCAAAACCAGCAGCGTCCTCGGTCCAGCGCAGGGGACCTTTCAGTCCGCAGAACCCGCAGCTGGCCTCCGCACAGCCTCTGCTCCACTGCGTCCCCCCAGAGTTGCCTTGGAGGCCTCGATTATCCGAGAGACGCCCCGCGAGTCGCATCTATGTTTCTCAACTGTGCGGCTCGGCAGCCGGTCCTCCCCCAGGTCAGGGTTGACCAGCGCGGCCTCCAAGGGCTCCAGAGCACCGAGAATGAGCACCTAGCCTCGGAGGCGGGGGCGTGGCTCGCTGGAGGCCCCACCCAGACTTCCCCATTGGCTGAGGCTGCCCGGGGCGGAGTCAGCGCGCCCCTTTCCCAGACTCCGCGGCTCCGCCCCAACGCAGGTCCCCGGAGAGGCGCTGCCCAGCCGGGCGGGGAGCGGCCAGCGCCCGGGAAGCCCCGTCCGGGGTCATGGGGGGACAGGTGAGGCTGCCGCCCGGAGAGCCCTGTCGGGAAGGTGAGTGTCTGTCCCGAGCCGCGGGATCTGGCGACTAGGGGGCGACGAGACCGGGTGGGCGTTCCCGGGGACTGGGGGGACTCGGGGGATTCGGCCGGGATATACCGGCTGTAACCGCAGTCGTGCTTGTGATAATTCATTCAGTCGTTCGTTCGGTCAGGCGGCAGCGCAGCCAGTCGGTCACACATGTGACCGTGCGGGTGTCTAGGACATTCCGGACTCCGCCGGGCTGCCTGAGTGGAACCAGGCAGATGTGACTGGCACTCGGTCCGCGCGGCCGACGGATGGTCACGTGTGACTACTGCGTGCTGAGAGTTGGACCAGGAAATCGGGATGCGATGGCAGACTCGACTCCCAGGTCCCTGAGACGAGGCCACTTCCTCTGACTCAGTCCCACGCTGGAGTCCGCGGTGGGCACAGGGTGCGCCGGGGACCCCGCGGGAGTCGGGCGCTGTGCCCAGCGCGGGCAGCTGGACGGGAGTCGGGCGCTGTGCCCAGCGCGGGCAGTTGGACGGGAGTCGGGCGCTGTGCCCAGCGCGGGCAGCTGGACGGGAGTCGGGCGCTGTGCCCTGCGCGGGCAGCTGGACGGGAGTCGGGCGCTGTGCCCTGCGCGGGCAGCTGGACGGGAGTCGGGCGCTGCGCCCTGCGCGGGCAGCTGGACGGGAGTCGGGCGCTGCGCCCGGCGCGGGCAGCTGGACGGGAGTCGGGCGCTGCGTCCGGCGCGGGCAGCTGGGCGGGAGTCGGGCGCTGTGCCCGGCGCGGGCAGCTGGACGGGAGTCGGGCGCTGCGCCCTGCGTGGGCAGCTGGACTCAGGGACGCGGGAAGAGACGGGCGCCCAGGGCCGCCCGGAGGGCGCCGGGCGAGGCTG